>ML809911.1:0-57697 GCA_009831015.1 Picea engelmannii
GAATCCCATGAAAATCAAGGAAATATTAAACCACATTTTGTGTTGTTATGATATGGTTTTAATATATTTTATGTCATATGGCATAGAAATAAAGTGGATACCATATCACCTATAAAGTGGGTCAAATCCATATGGTTGGATATATGATATTTTGGGATATAGTTGGGATATTATCTATTTTAAAGTGGATCCAAATGTTTTTTGTTGGATCTATTTTCAATTTAGTTAAGACTTTTTTATTATTTAAGCAAGGGTATTTTTTCAATGTAAAAGGGGAATTTTTGGTAAAGCCTATTTTCCATCGAGAAAAAGTTCAGAATAGGAGAAATGCTGAAGAATTCATGAAGCTTAAGCCATTTTTATGGAGGAAAGTCATTGAGGAAGTGAACATTGGAGACCATTTCTGGGAGCTCCGCTCAACCGTTTTCAGTGTTGGATTCTTAAGGTCGAGAAGAACACAACCAGACCAGTTTGTAATCATTTTGAGATACTTCTGATGTAATTTTGCAGCATTGAAGATTAATAAGAAATCCCCCCACTGAGAGAAAGCCCAGAGATGTAGCCAACCTTGCTGAACTTCGTTATCAAACTTGTTGTTATGGTTTGTTGCTCCTTATGTTTGCTTTCTTATCTGCATTCTTTATGATGGATGCAATATTCTTTCATTGATTCCTAATTGGTAATTGAACACATGCTTAAAACTTAACCAAGCCTTTAAAGACCAATTTTCGAATCAAGTGGTATCAGAACAGGTTGACAGTTAGTTGTTTGAGTTTGCATGATTACCAGGGAAAAACTACTTCATGGTGAAGTCCAGCTTGTAGAAGGAGATCCAAAGATTGGATCAAGAAAGAGGACTTCTCAAAGTGAGAAGATGGCATCTAAAGAAGGAATGTCTCAGAATGAGATAGAGTTTCAAAAGACATTTTTCACCATGTCTGTGATGGTAAAGGTCTTATATGAGGATTACTTGGACCGAAAGAGGCCTTTCCAAGGGGAATCTTCAAAACAAGACAAAAGTGAAGTAGGAGAGGACCCTCTTAAACCTCCTCCTTCACCTCCTTCATCTTCATCATCATCTTGTTCTTCAAGTACAAGTGCAACTTCTACCGCAAGAAAACATTTCCATAAACATAAGCATGATATGCCATTACTTAAGCTTGATGTGAAATTTGAATTGACCATGTATGATGGTGAAGTCAATGTTGAGAGGCTTGATAATTGGGTCAGACAGATGGAAGTTTATTGTAGTGTGCAACAAATCAAAGATGAGGCAACCCAAATCAAATTGGCATCGCTTCGTCTTGTAGCGACAACACTCATCTAGTGGCAGAGTAAGTTGCAACATGGTACTCAGTAAGTTGGTAATGTATTTCCATCATGGAAAGATTTTATTTTTGCACTTAGAAAGTAGTTTTATCCTTTGGGTTATAAGGAAAAGGCTTTAATTGAATGACAAACACTCAAACAAAGAAAATGACGAATGGTGCAAGAATACACAGATGAATTTCGTAAGATGGAATTAATGTTAAATATTCCATTACATACACAAGAAACTCATGAAGTATATAGGAGGTTTACCTGCACATATATGTAACACTGTATTTATGTTTGGAACTACTGATCTTGATGAGGTTTATGTTCAAGCAAAATACATTGAGGCAGAGAAAACAAGAGTTGGTGTATCAAGGGAATCATCTTCAAGGAAAGAGGACAAAATAAAGGTGGAAAGAAAGAAAATTCAGTGAAAAGAAAGGAAGAGAATCTATCTTGCAATCATTGCAAGAAAGAAGGGCACAATGATGACCATTGTTGGCAATTACACCCAGAGAAGAGACCGAAATGGTTCAAAGAGAGGAAAGGGAGGAAAATAGTTGCAACAACAACATGACTAATAGACTTGGAATATGATTCAGGTGATGAGACTAAAATCACAACAGTTGGTTTGACAAGTAAAATTGGTGATGGATATGATTCTAGAAGTAAGTTGTTTCATATAAGGGTGATAATGAAACATACTAAGATCGATACATTGATAAATAATGTATCTCAATCTAACTTGATTTCAGAGGAAGTGGTTAAACAATTGGGATTAAACACTAATATGCATCATAAACCTTGCTCACATAAATGGCTAAGCAACAATCATAAATTGCACATAACAAAGCAATGCACTTTAAATTTTGCAATTTCATCAAAATTTGTGGATGAGGTAACGTGTGATGTGGTGTGCATTCAATGAATGTGGAATGGTCTTAGGAAACCGTTATTTGTATGATCAAAAAACAATATTCTATATGGAACATAATCAATATCACTTAACTAAAAAAGAAAATGAATATGTTGTACATGCTCATCACATAAAAGAAAATCAATCTCTTCAAACAATGGAACAATTAAGGAAGACAACTTATGCAAGCAACACACCTATAATTGTTCCAAGTAAAACAATTGATCTTAAGCATGAACATGAGATGGTTGTAGAATGAAAGTTTAATCGTACTTTGCTTTAAGATAAACTAATTTGATGCAAGTACTTAAAACATATTATCTCATTTGCAGTCATATTTCTGATTTTATCGTTGCTAATGTTTTCAACATGGATGGTAGTGGCTTCGGTAAGATGTGAAAGAGTACAAGTGGATAACAATATGTTGTTAGTTTTCATGGTTGTTTTTCAATTGATTATGATAAGACAGGTGCACAATACACAGTTTAAAGACAAAGGAAAAGTGGGGTGGCCTATCCCACACTTGATGGCTTGTTAATACCCTTTTGGAGGACCAAAAGGTCTTAGTGGGGAGGCATGATCCAAAATGGATCTAGAAAGGCCTAAAAATAAAAGTTCTCGGAATCAGACAAAACTAACACCATTGTGTCTGGCTCATCGTGCTGATTCTGGCCATATAATTGTTTTCGCAAATGGAAACCGTATGCAAAAAATATCGTGTTCTGACCGATTTCCCAAATAGGTAAAAAGTCAACAGGTCAAAGAGTGACGTGGCATCTTGTGGAAGTGACACGTGGCAGATTCTGGGCAAAGAGCAGGGACACATGGAAATTTTATAGGCAAATGTGTGGCAGTGACAGGTTGACTCGGTTAGTAGGATTGCTAACTGTGCATATGGTTCAGATGGTGACTGGATAGTTTGGGGCCAATAACAAGCTGACACATGGCACAATCACATCGTGCCATGTGGCACCCTGTATTTGGCCAAATAGGCCACAGGTTCAAAATTGGTTATATTCGTCAAAATTGGTTATATTCCTCCTCCGCAGGAATCAAAACCAAGACCTCTGAGAACACAACAACTTACACTCTACAGGCTAGCCAACAAAGCGCATGAGTCACTTATTAACTGATTGTGAAAATATTATATTTAAGTGGTAATAATTTTTTATAGTATACAAATGCGTGCCCTTTTCAATGGATATGCCACGATAGCCACATACTATATGATATGGTCGACTTGAAAAATTGGAGTTCAAATTTCAACGGGAGTTAAAGTTAGGATATGCCAACGTGTAAGCATATGGTTGCCACTCCATATAAATGCGCTACATATTATTAGTCCCTTCCATGGAACTATAACAATGAGTTTGTTTTTGATGTGACATTGGTGTGACATTAATTTGCCTTTTACCATAAATTTGTGTATGCAATGTAATGTTTAACATAGGAAAACAAATATATATTTTTGGATATAATAAAATTATTTTTGTTTCTCATTTTTAATTGGTTGATAGAATTGAAGTGTTATTGCCCCTTTCACGTCTTTCAATATGTAGAATTAATTACATAATCAATGAATTTCACCAATCACCACATCTAAATATAAAATATATTATTTATTATTATATTTATATTATATTTATGAATATTATAGTTTCATTCAGCTTACAGTTCATTATACATTTTGAATAACAAACAACCTTCAATTATTATCTTTTGACAAAAAATATTCATTACTTATGCATTTAGTTATATTAAGTTTTATTGTTCAACATGTATTTCCCAACTAACTAGTAGAGACTGCGTTATCATACAATGCTTATTTTCCATAAAAATGGGTTGAAACTTTTATCATGTAGTTATTTTAACCATATTTAAATTCTAAATCCCATACTTTAACCATATTTAAATTTCAAATCCCATACTTTATGGCATATATTTCATATCCCCATTAAAAGGCATCGAATCCCATGAAAATAAGGAAATATTAAACCACATTTTGGGTTGTTATGATATGGTTTTAATATATTTTATGCCATATGGCATAGAAATAAAGTGGATACCATATCACTTATAAAATGGGTCAAATCCATATTGTTGGATATATGATATTTTGGGATATAGTTGGGATATTATCCATTTTAAAGTGGATCCAAATTTCTTTTTAGTTGGATCTAGTCTTAATTTAGTTAAGACTTTTTTGCTATTTAAGTTAGGGTATTTTTCCAATGTAAAAGGGGGAATTTTTGGTAAAGCCTATTTTCTATGGAGAAAAAGTTTAGAATAGGAGAAATGTTGAAGAATTCATGAAGCCGAAGCCATTTTTATGAAGGGAAGCTATTGAGGAAGTGAACTTTAGAGACCATTTTCGGGAGTTACGCTCAACCTTTTTCAGTGTCGTCAGTTGTGTTGGATTCTTGAGGTCGAGAAGAACACAACCAGATCAAATTTTAACCCTTTTGAGATAATTTTGATGTAATTTTACAGTATTGAAGTTTAATAAGAAAGCCTCCTCCAATGAGACAAAGGCCCAAAGACATAGACAACCTTGTTGAACTCCGTTATTAATGTTGTTTTTATGGTTTGTTGCTCCTTATGTTTGTTTTCTGATCTTCATTCTTTATGACGGTTGAAATATTATTTCATTAATTCCTAATTGATAATTGAACAAATGCTTAAAACTTAACTAAGTTTTTAAAGATCAATTTTCGGATCAAGGATTATCTCCTTCTTTACTTTTGCCTTGTTTTGAAGATTCCCCTTGGAAAGGCCTATTCTGCTCCAAGTAATCCTCATATAAGACCTTTACCATCTCAGACATGGAGAATAAATTTGTTTGCAACTCAATCTCATTTTGATATATTCCTTCTTCCGATGCCATCTCCTCACTTTGAGAATTCCTCTTTCTCTATCCAATCTATGGATCCCCTTTTATAATCTTGCCTTTAAAACAATTAAGTTTTTCCATGGTAATCATGCAAACTCAAAAACCAATCGTCAACCTGCTCTGATACCACTTGATCTGAAATGATCTTTTAAAGACTTGGTTAAGTTTTAAGCATGAGTTCATTTACCAATTAGGAATTGATGAAAGAAGAAGAAATTAATGAGATATTATAGCAGCCATAATAAGAAATGCATAGCAGAATGTAAGCACAAAGAACAACAAACCACAACAACAATTTTTTTAATGAAGTTTGACAAGATTGCCTACGTCTCTGGGCCTTTGTCTCAGTGGGTGAGGCTTTCTTATTTCTCTTCAATGATTTAAAATTACATCCGAAAAAGCATCAAAAGAATTACAAACTAGTCTAGCTATGTTCTTCTCAACCTCAAGAATCCAACACAATTTACGACACTGAAAACGGTTGAGCGTAGCTTCTAGAATTGGCCCACAAAGTTCCACTCCTCAATGGTTTCCCTACATAAAAATGGTTTTGGATTTCAAATTCCTCAGCATTTCTCCTATTTTAAACCTCTCTTAATGCTGCTAAAACCCCCTGGTTTATATAGATTTGGAGTTGGCATCAACCTCCCAACTTCCTCCCAAGATATGGCTTCAAATCGAGCTCCAGATCCCCCCAAAATGGGAAAAAATCACCAAAAATCATGCTTTTAATCATAAAAATTCAAAAAATATAGAAACAAAACCCACATTGGAAAAAATTTGGGCACCCAGGCCATTTTCTCTGGGCTCCTGGTTGCATGGGGCGCCATGTGGCCTCACGCTGGCCCCCATTGACCAAGGCTTATCCCTAAACCAATGCTTTAAACTAATTTAAATAACATTTCGATCGTATGGTTAAAAAAGAACCATAGTAGACCGGTCAATCTGCCCCATTTCACGAAGTCGTTGGCTCATCCAAAAGTTAAGGGTTCGAATCCCCCAGAGGCTATAACAAATTTTTGAACTAGAAAATATTGGCAAAATACGGGTTGCCACATGGCACCCTCTAATTGGACCACGTGTCACCCCATGATTCATCCATACCACACAACTAGCATATAGTCAACGAACAATCAACATGCACAATCAGCGTCCACGTCACCACCGAACAACCTAGTCACCTGTCCAGTCAACTTCCATGTCAACATCCGTACAACCTAGTCACCCTACCACGTCACCTTTCACACAACCCAGTCACCCTTCCATGTTAGCTTCCGTACAACCCATCTATCGGTCATACTACCATGTGTCAGCCTTTCATTGGGCCACATCCATGTAAGGATTGCCACGTGTCATCTGCACAGTGCCACATGTCAAATCCGTACTAGTGCCAACTCAACCCAAAAATGTCAAATTTGAGTGACATGTGTCACCTCTTGGTGATTCCACGTCAGCATGATGACATCATCCTGACGTCACCTGTCATACTGCTAACGTCAACAATACAACATGTTGACTTTGACTAGTTGACTTTTTGTTTGTTTGGGAAATCAGTCAAAACGCGATATCTTTTTCATACGACGTACATTTGCGAAAATAATTGTATGACCAGAATCAATGCAACAAGCCAGACACAATGGGGTTTCTTTTCTTTGATTTCGAGAAATTTGATTTTTAGGCCTTCCTGGATCCATTTTGGATCAATGCAGAGTGTGTCCCTAATGTTTTCGACTACAAGGAATTGTTTGCATGGTGCGTTGAGAAATATATACCAAGTCAGCGGATTATTCAAATTCAAGACCATTCTCCCATCTCTCTTTCACCTCAAGTGTTTTGTGAGATGTTGAAACTCCTTGAGCCAACAATTACTTTCAAAGGAGAGGATTGCAGGGATTTCCTAAAAAGGCATGAAAAAAACCTTGACCTCTTGCCTGAGTTCTTGGAGAATCTTGAGGTCGTCCCTGAAGACATTACTAGGTTGCAGGTTGACTCGTTCAAAAACCCATTTCAGGAAATTGCTTGGTTGTTCACCAGGGTCACAGGCCAAGAAAGTACTGCCAACATTTCCCTCATGATTCTTTATATCTTATATTTTACTGTCAAAGAGAAAGCTATTTTCGATTGTGGAAAACTGATTTCCATAGAAATCTTCTCCCAATTGTCACAGTACAAAAAAGATAATAAATTCTTTATGGCTTCTTATTTGGTGTTTGTGATATCAATCATATTGTTGTCAATTTCCTAAATTGTCTATCTGTAAGAGGGTGAAATGTTAACTTGACCCAGTTACCTTCTGGTACCAAGCATTGTGGAGACACAAAGATTATTTGCATTTCTATAAATTTTTCAATGATTTTGTCTCGGTTTTCAAAGGATTGTTGTTTGGAAAAGATACCCCCAGAATATCCGACCAGGAAAATAAATTCACGGATAAAAAGGGGACGTTGGAGCAAATGGAAAATCACAATTATCAAGATTTTCGGTTCTAAGGAAAATCCTTCCTTTCTTCCATGCCATGTATCTGATAAAATGTTTATAAAAGAAGTCGCAAGGCAATATAATTTATGGTTGCACTTTTTTCATGAGAAATGAAAAAAGAAATTCATACCCTTGTCTTGGAAAATTGGGGACTTTATATTCAGGAATATAAACAAAATCGATGAATTTGCAAACCACTTCCATAATTTGAATCTCAAATATGTTGAAAAGATAAAAGGGTTTGACCCTAACATAATATTCGTGGAACATATGTTGTCAGTAGGATTCAACAATTCATTTATCCACACTGTTCTGAGTGAAAAAGAAGATAATAACTCAGGTGCTCCTGTCCACAATGTTGGTGACTTGGAGACAATACTTAGTAATAGTTCATTTTACATGCATAAAGGAAAAGGTCCGAGTGAGAAGAGCGCACAATCCACAATTGTCACTCCTAATTCTACCACATCTTGGAGCAATTATCCA
Source organism: Picea engelmannii (assembly GCA_009831015.1). NCBI lineage: Eukaryota > Viridiplantae > Streptophyta > Pinopsida > Pinales > Pinaceae > Picea > Picea engelmannii. The sequence goes on from ML809911.1 coordinate 8,085, forward strand.
ATGTCCCACCCAACCAATAAAGTTACCAACATTGTTCAGTGACGGAGGAGAAAATAATCCTCCGTCGGTAAAAATTGAGACCTCGCACAAGCTTCCTTTGAGAAAAAAGAGGAAAAATGTTGTACAAGAGGAAGATGACCACAACATAGAAAGTGACATCAATAGCTTCTCCCTTGAATACATGGAGCTCGAGGCGGTTATCAAGAAGATGTTTCCCCCAATGGATCAACCAGGGAACATGACCCATCAGAATTAATCATTGAAAATTATTGAGAATGAGACCTTCAATGAGGAGGAATCATTTTATTTTCAGAGCGTTGTATTTGACATGGAATCCAAGAAATCGATTATTGAGAAAGGTGATGTGAAGAATAATAAAATAAAATATCATTCATAGTTTGACCTAAGTTATATGTGACCTTCTCATATTTCTAGAATCCATAGAGAAATCGAGGATTCTCTGGATGACTCCATTGGTGATATTGAAGCGAAAAACACAAAGTTGAAAAAAAGGATCAAGAAATCAGAAGACGCCTTAATGCCTCTTCCACTTCTTGCCAGTCCTTTAAAAATCATTGCATCGACCACACCCATTGCTAAATTAAAATGATCCTCAATCTTACTTACATCAGCCAAGAGCTATGTGGAAAGAAATATTAAGAAATGAATGGTATTGATCATAGAGGCTTGGAAAACTTTGAAAAGCATTGCTTCTTTTGGATCGAGGGTGCATGCCTTCCACAAGTATTTGCAAGTTGACCTGAAAAATGAAGAAGGTTTTTACCCTGATGTTGTGCTACCCTTTGGAAACAGAGTTTCCAACATGACATAACTAAGGAGAAGAGAGGAGGATCTTCCCTCCCCAAGCCGGATAAAACAGTGGAATGTGTGCTGGAAAGAGAAGATACAAAACTTGAATAATATTGTTCAAGCATGCAACCAAGCTATATCAAAGAGGGAAGAATTATTCAAGAGGCTCACAGAAACAAACTTATCCAAGAGTACTAATGAAGTACAAGACTCCAAACTAATTCTCAACTTGATATTCCTCACAAAGCAACAATTTGAAGAACAAGTTGATATTTTTAAAGGGTTGTCATTTGAAAAGTTCAATGGTATACTTGAATATGATGAGGACGACATAGACAATTAGCTAGTGGACTACTCCATGAAAAATCAAGACATTGAAGAAGCATTACATAGCATTTCCCTTGATCTGAGAGACTTGGAGGGTGAGTTTTTCAACATCAAAATCCGACATGAAATCAACGTGGCACCAATGAAAAGTTATATTGAAGAATGGTTCAAGAAAGCTATCGAAAAATTGACTAACAAGGGGAAAGAAACAATTGAGATGATTCATGTAACCGTTAATGAAGACAATAAAAGGACACCAGCAAGCAAGTGAAGATACGAGAGACCATCATAGTAAGTTTATGTTGATCACATCTTTCTTTCTTTATCAAGTCCTTCATCTAGTTACTCCGTTTCTTTGAATAGAAAGGATTAACTGAATACTGATAACTTCTCTTTTCTTCTTACTAGGTCATGTTTTTCTTTTAACGCCCACCATCTTCCTTCTACAAGCTTCATTCTTGTGTATATTTTATTTATGGTCCACGGGAGCCCCAATCCCAGTCTTTAAGACAAACACATTTTAAATTTCAAATAATATGTAATAGACTATATATTTTTTTAGAAATTTCTAGAGAGCTATTTTGGGATTTGTTTCAACTGTTCTTTGTAACTCTGAGTTTTGAGTATAAGTTATTTGAAATTGATCTATCATTATCTTTATTTGAGCTTCCCATGTGTCCACTATGTCAAATTTATCTTATGCATGCGGATCATCTTCTTTTTTATTTTTATGTGATCAACAATATTTATTTTGAACTATGATGTATTTGAGGAAATTTTGCTCATTTTCTTTAAATGTGTGAATGTGTGCGCTTCTTGGTCCATTCTGAGGAACTTTCTTTAAAAAACAAAACAAAAAAATTTCCATTTATTTTTCTTACAATCTTTGTATTTCTTTGATTAGCACGTAGGACTTATGTCAAGTCCCATATTCTAAATATCTAGAATCCCAAGAAACTATTAAAGTAAAGAGGAGTACCACCTCTATAAAAACACAGAGGGATTTACATCCTCGTGAGGTTGGCATTTTGGTCCTAACATATTCAAGCATCAACAACTCTGTTTTTCCATGTTTTTTCACCAAATATCCTCCGACAAAAATGATGAGACCACATCATCAAAACTTAAAGTAGTTTCATTACTGCCTATTCCCACAACCAGACTATCCCACGAGTCTGGTAAATAACACAATAAAATGATACACTTATCTTCATAAAAAATCTTATTATTGACATACAATAACTAACTTACCACAGTATTGAAGGCATTTAAATGCTCTATTATCGATTCTACATCTTTCATCCTTAGGTTGTGCAACTTCTTCTGTAAGAAAAATTTGTTTACGAGGGCCTTAGACTTATACAAATCTCCTAACTTATTCCATCATTCCTTTGATATATCTTCCCTTGAGACATTCAATAATATTAAATTTGAGAGACACAACCAGATTGTGCTATTTTCCCTATGATCCAACTTTGTATAGTATTTTGTTGACATTCTCATAAGTGCAGTGCTTGGATCTAGAGTGACCCATTAATATTTTTCTACCAAAATATCTTCCATCCTGAGCTTCCACATCTCAAAACTTTGCCCATTAAATTTTTTGATTTCTATTTTTGAACTTCTTTCCATTTCTTTTCTCCACAAGAATATAAATTGAAAAACTCCCACTATAACAAGGTTTATCATATACCTGAGCCAAACTCTTAGCCACAAAGGAATATTATTAAGTCCCTAAATAGATATGGAAGTATACTTTAGAAATAACCCATAATCTCAACAAGAATAAACCAAAACATTCAAGCAATATCCAACACAAGAAATAATCAAAGCCCTTGAGGTAGGGTAAAACCATATATTAATCCTTAAGGAAGGATAAAACTCCTCTAACAATCCTTGGATGTTACAATCACAATATACTTCACTATGCTTCAATACATGGCTTACACTTCTTTATATAACATTTTCTCTATCTCCTAGGAACATTCTAGAGAAGGAATATTCTAGTATGTAGAAACTTCTAGAAAACCTTCTTACCTTTATTGCATTCACACTATTACATGGGACTTAACTCCATACATAATTATATATAACCACATTACCATTGGGTACCTACCTAGGTACACATTATTACCTCCCTAGGTATATTATATTCCATCCCGCTTCACATGTTTTTTCCTCGAAACATGGGAAGAAACCATACAATATGACCCTATAAGAAATGTATCCAAATGGTACCAAGTATGGCCATCCATCCATCAATACTAATGGAAGACAAAAATGATGTCCAATTGCTTCCTTACCACCCCTATCTTGATCCTTATTGCTCCTTTGGTGCCATTAGATTGTTTATCTATCTTGATATCATCCTCGAGTGTTGGTATTCCTCCATGTTCCTCTTGATTGTTTTCCATTCTAGTGCCATGCTAGTTCATAAGTGTGTTGATGCTCACACCCCTTCCTTGATGAGTGTTGTTTCTCTATATGGTGTGGATGGAGATATACAACAATTGTAGGAATCGATTCTTTTTTTTTTCAACTCTGCAACATGGTGTTCCTTTGAGTCAATGATATCCTTGGATTCTTTATTGTGTCCTTATGGGGGATTTGTTTCATGTTCTTATGTAGATTCAACCTCATATTCAACTTCGGACTCTGCAATAACTGCTTTGGTTTCCTCCATCGAACCTTCTTTCCTACTAAGAGACACATCCTACAATGTGATTTTATTTTTCTTGTACCACAACTTCTAAAACTTATTTTTCACATTAATATTAATTGTACCCATTGATTCTATCCAAGGATATCCCAAAACAATATCCACATCATCCATATCTATAGCATAAAAATATGAATGCAACACATATTTATCCATACTTAGCTTTAAATCTTTAAAATTTTGAACATATTCATCCTCAACTTGTGTGCTTTTAATATTCTTTGCAGGAACTTGCAATTGATTAACCATCTAAACATTGATAAAATTATGCATGCAACTAGGGTTAATAGAAACAATGATATTTTTTTTATGAATACATCCATGAAATTGTAATATTAAGGTTACATATGAAAATAAAACCTTGGTACTCTATTTATATTTACTCTTAGCATGATACCATTGGTTTAAAATTAGTTTTTCAAGTGCTTCCTTGGAAAGTGGCATCCACTCATAATAGTCAAATGATTGCCACCATATGAGAGAATCATCTTTGAAACCCCAATGTAAATGAAATTTACACTTCTATTTCTCCATGACTTGTCAGATTGTATATATTCTTCAATACTAAGGATATCATCTCTTCTAGTTAAAAACATCTTGCTTGGAAGAAATCTTCAACAAAAACTAGGGTTTATAAAAATAACTTATTGTGCAAATTGTGCGGCTTTTTCTGGAAAGACCCTGAAAATTTCCGAATTTAAAATGTTGATAAATGCACTTCCTGGACTCCATTTCGGTCAATATTATTTTTGAAATTGGATATTTTTTCAAAAGGAATTCTAATATCCAATTTTTTTCTGCAAATTCTTAGAAAAATGTTTCATAAATTAGTTTGAATTTAGCTGCCCCCTATTTCCCCTAGAAAAAATCTGCAAAAAGACCCAAAATTTTCTTCCTTTCTTTGGTCGAGGATGTAAGTTTTAAACCTGTGAAGTAAAGAAATGCATATATATTCTTAAGCAAAACATAATTTAATCAATGGCTCATTCACATAGTACACAGAGATTTATACCGGAAACCCTCAACCCGGAAAACCTTTCTTATATTCATTATATTGAATTTCACCATTCACCATACAATATATACAATGTGTTTTGGTATTTTGTAGATACCAAAACCCTAATCCCTTAATCCGTGATTAATTTAGTAAACCGCTAAAAATGGCAAAATTCGCTAAACATAGTAAAAACCACCCAAAAATAAATTTTGGGGTGTTGCCCCCGGTTACCGCCCGGTGTCGAACGCTGCACCTAACCAAGGGAGGGCATACCTGCCCCCCCTGGGACCCCCCTAGGAAAGTGCCCAGTGCACATGACACAAAGAGCACTACTATGAGGGATCATCAAATGCAGTTGGCGAATCTGATGTGCCCACACACACACATGCAAAGAATATGACACATACCCAACATTCTCCCACTTGTTTTTTTCTTTGCATCCAAGGGTCCACAAGATTATATATAGTCAACAATCCAGGGCAACAATGCCCATTGTTACTCTACACTAGGAGAACTTGTCTGTTCTCACAGACTTTGTCAATGAATCTGCAACATTCTTCAAAGTGTCAACCTTTTCCAGTAACACTTTCTTTTCCTCAACCATGTCTCTCACAAAGTGATACTGAACATCAATATGCTTTGTCTTCAAATGATAAGCTGGGTTCTTTGCCAGGAATATTACACTTTGACTGTCACAATCTAATCTCACTGCTTGTTGTACCAACCCAATACTTGAACACAATCTCTGTAACCATACTGCTTCCTTGCTTGCATGAGTGGCTGCTATGTATTTAGCTTCTATAGTTGAGAGTGCCACTACAACTTGTCTTTTGCTCATCCAATTGATTGCTCCTCCAAATATGTTAAACACATACCCACTTGTAGATCTTCTGCAATCCAGATCTCCAGCCCAGTTTTCATCAACAAAGCCATGTATGTCCACCACTTTGTCCAATCCTGGTCTTCCTTAGTAGCACAATCCATAATTGGTAGTTCCATGCAAATACATGAAGACCCTCTTTACTGTTGTCTAATGCTCCTTCCCTAGTTTTGACATATACCTACTAAAAACTCCCACTGCATGTGCAATGTACGGTCTAGTACATACCATTGCATACATCAAACTGCCAACTGCACTAGCACACGAAACATGGGACATGTCCTCTTCTTCTTCCTGTGTATTGGAACACTGATCCACAGATAACTTTACACCTATAGGAATAGGAACCTTGGTCGGTTTACTTCCATGCATATTAAACCTCTGCAATATCGTCTCAACATATTTTATCTGATTCAACCAGAGTTTCTTGTTTGCACAATCTCTTTTAATCTCCATTCCCAGAATGAAGTTAGTAGCACCGATATCCTTCATGTCAAATTTGGAGGATAGTTGTGATTTCACCTCCTTGATAACATCCATGTTATTTCCTACCAAAAACATGTCATCAACATACAACACTACATAAATGAAGTGATTACCAACCTGCTTGGAATATACACAGTGCTCAGCCCTGCTTCTTACAAATCCCAATCCAAGAATGTATGTGTCAAAATTTTGGTACCACATCCTAGGTGATTGCTTCAGACCATATAGTGACTTCTTTAGCTTACAGACCAACTCTTTCTTTCCCTTCACTACAAATCCTTCTGGCTACTTCATGTAGATTTCTTCTTCCAGATCCTCATGTAGGAATGTTGTCTTCACATCCATTTGTTCCACTTCAAGATCAAAAGAAACAACAATAGATAAAAGAAATATAATATAAGTTAACTTAGAAATGGGAGAAAAAATATCACCAAAGTCAATTCCCTCTACCTGGGAATAACCTTTTTCTACTAACCAAGCTTTGTATTTCTCCACTTCACCTTGTGCATTGAACTTCTTCTTGAACAACCATTTGCTACCAACCAATTTTCTTCCAGCTGGCAACTCAACTATATCCCATGCCTCATTATTATCCAAGGCATCCATTTCTTCAACCATGAACTTCTTCCAGAGTTTACTATCCTTTGAATTTACTGCTTCCCTGACAGTTCTGGGATCATAATCAGTAATAGATAAAGAAAAATTGGAATGAAAAATCAGGTGGACTATACCTTTCTGGTTGCCTTCTATCTCTCACTGATCTCCTCAATACTGGTTTATGAGGTTCTTCTTCTTCTCCTTTTGCTTCCTCTTCTTCAGATGATTCATATTTTGCATCATCCAAATCAAGCTCTATTTTCTTAGGTTCGTCTTGCGTTGGTAGGAATTCCTGTTTGGACACATCTTTTACCTCTCTGAAAACAACATCTCAACTGTAAACAATTTTCTTGGTTTCTGGGTTCCAAAGCTTATAACCTTTCACACCATCTTTATAACCAGTAAAGATACACTTTTCAACCTTTTTATCCAACTTACTTATATTTTCCTTTGGAACATGTACATAAGCATCACAACCAAACACTCTAAGATGTTGAAGAGAGGGTTTCTTTCCAAACAATACCTCATGTGGATTTTTATCATCCAACGTTGATGAAGGTGATCGATTGACCAGGTAACATGTTGTACCCACTACGTCTCCCCAAAATTCTTGTCCTAACCCGACACTGTTGAGCATGCTTCTTGATTTTTCCATCAGTGTCATGTTCATCCTTTCTGCAACTCCATTCTGCTGAGGAGTGTATGGAGTAGTCTTCTACCTTTCTATACCACACTTCTTACATAATTCTTCGAATTCATTTTCATAGAATTCTCCACCATTATATGTTCTCAATACCTTTATTTTCTTCTCTGTATGATTTTCTACCAGAGCCTTAAACTTTTTAAATTTATCAAATACCTCAGATTTCTTTCTAAGAAAATAAATCCATGTGTTCCTTCAAAAATCATCTATGAATGAAACATAATACACATATTTACCCAGGGATGGAATAGGAACAGGTCCAAACACATCATTGTGTATCAACTCTAAGATCCCCTTTGCTCTTGTAGCACCAGATGGGAATCTTACTCGATTCTGTTTACCATATATGCAATGTTCATAGAAATCAAAATCCATAGTGCAATTAGACATACCTTCAACCATACCTTTACCGTGTAGTTTTCGCAGGCCCTTTTCTCCAATATTCCCCAATATTTGATGCCACAACATGGTCTTGTTTTCTGGGATAGTATTGGTCTTGTCTCCTTCATTTCTATGCTCATGGACAATAGAACTGTTACACCCATTAGTATAAGTGCTTCCCAACAACTTGTATAGAGTTCCACACCGAACTCCCCTCATCAACACCATTGTTCCTCGTACCATCTTGCAAGTGCCCTTTCCAAATACAATATCCACTCTTGCATCTTCCATCTTGCTTACATATATTAAGCTCCTGGCTAGTTTTGGAATTTCCAGAACCCTAGGGAGAGTTCTAATCCTTCCATCTTTTAGCAGCAACTTAACTCTTCCATGTCCCAATATTTTTGTTGTCAAGTCATCTCCTAGGAATACATCACTACCATCATATTTTTCATATTCAGAGAACCACTCCCTGTGAGGAGTCATATGGTATGAAGCACTTGAGTCGATCAACCATACGTCACAGTTTGCATGTGAACTTGTAGATGCCAGGTAAACATCACGTCCTTCTTCAGTGGAGGTTTTCGCCTATGTGGAAGAGGTACTATCAGATCCCTTTGGTTTTTCAACCTTCTTAGACTTGCAGTCTTTCTTATAATGCCCTGTTTTACCACACTTCCAACATTTCCTAAAATATTTTCCAGGAGAATTAGATCTACCTGTAGATTTAGATCTCCACCCCAAAGGCTTACTAGGGTTCCTGTCTTGGGTATGCCCTATTACAAATAAAGTATCTGTGTTGTGACCATCCATGATTTTTTGACTCATCTCTTCAGATAACAAGGATACAACTACATCCTCATACTTTAATGTAGATTGAGTGGTACTACCTATTGCTACAACCAGATTATCCCAAGAGTCTGCCAAAGAACATAACAAGGTAATGCACTTATCTTCCTCTGCAATCGTAATATTAACAGAGCCAAGTTGACTTACCAAAGTATGAAAGGCATTTAGATGTTCTATCACAGAATCTCCATCTTCCATCCTAAGATGATATATCTTCTTTCAAATAAACAACTTGTTTACCAGGGACTTTGATTGATACAAATTCCCCAACTTATCCCATAGTTCCTTGGCTGTAGATTCTCCTGAGACATTCAACAACACTGAATCTTCTAGGCAGAGTTGAATAGTACTCCCTTCTCTTCTTTCCAACTTCTCCCAATCTTCCTTCGACATACCAGTAGGTGGTGTACTAGTAGTTTGTGCACTAGTAGGTTGTGTGCCAGTTGTCTGTGTGCCAGTAGGTTGCGTACCAGTAGGTTGTGTACCAGGATCCACAACGATCCATTGTTATTTGTCTACAAGAAGGTCCTCCATCTTCAACTTCCATAGCTCAAATTTTTTACCATTGAACTTCTCTATCTCGATTCTAGAAGAGCTTGCCATTCCTCTTTTTGCACTCAAATCACCACTGCAAAATCTCCCACTAAACCCAGGTTTATCACAGACCCAAGATAAACTTGATCTATCAAGACCGAGCCAAACCCTCAACAACAAATGCATCCCTTTGAAGCCAAAAATTAGCTCTGATACCACGTGTAAGTTTTAAACCTGTGAAGTAAAGCAATTCATATAGATTCTTAAGAAAAACAGAATTTAATCAATGGCTCATTCACATAGTACACAGAGATTTATACTGGAAACCCTCAACCAAGAAAACCTTTCTTATATTCATTATATATAATTTCACCTTTTACCATACAATATATACAATGTTTTTAGGTATTCTATAGATACCAAAACCCTAATCCCTTAATCCGAGATTAATTTAGTAAACCGCTAAAAATTGCAAAAACCGCCCAAAAAAAAATTTGGGGACACTGCCCCGAACGTTGTGTGTAAGATACCTGCCCCCCCTAGGACACCCCTAGGAAAGTTCTTGGCGCACATGACACAAATAGCACTACTACGAGGGATTTTCAGACACACTTGTCGAATCTGACGTTCCCACACACACATGCAAAGAATATAACACATACCCAACAGAGGAAAATGCTATGATACAAAATGTTAAGTGCCTGAAAATATATACAAATATACTTCATAAATAAACATTAATATCAACAAGAATAAACCAAAACATTCACCAAATATCCAACACAAAAATAGTCAGAGCCCTTGAGGTACGATAACATCATATATTAATCCTTAAGGAAGAATAACACTACTCGAGAAATCCTTGCTTGTTACAATCACAATATATTTCTCTATGCTTCAATGCATGGATTACACTTATTTATATAACATTCTCTCTATCTCCTAGGAACATTCTAGAGAAGGAATATTCTAGTAGGTAAAAACTTCTATAAATCCTTCTTACCTTTATTGTGTTTACACTATTACATGGGCCTTACCTGATCCAGGTGGATATTGGTGGCCACCCACCTATTCCAACTGGCTCATCTCGTCAATTTTTAGTTCAACACATTCTTCTGTATTTAATTTTAATTATGGGTTCTACACTTTTGGGGCTATCTAAATCCCTACACATATTTTAGGTGGAGACTGGTGGCCACCCACCTAATCCAACTGGCTTATTTTGGAAGCTTTCATGTTAGCACATCTTTTTGTACTTATAGTGCCATTTTGGGGCCCTAAACAATATTTTTTTGGTGTGCCACAATCAAATTGTAGACAAAGTAAGAGTTTGACGACACAATTCATAGTTCTTGAAAGTACTTTTCTAATGGGCTATCACACGCCTAAAACAAAGATCGTATGCAAAAGTTAAAAACCCGGGAAGTTAATGTACTAACTTACCCAAACGAGGCCCACATGAATTTTGGTGTTTTGTCTCCTAGGGTTAGGTTTATGGATGTCTAATGGTTTTGGCATTCATGTTTATCATTAAAAGTCTTTCAGAGCCTCATTTTAATCATCTTCTTGCGAATGAGCATAGTCGTCACATCTCTTCTCAGAGATAAGGCTTCCACCATTCTAGCGAGTCTTGCACTCTATATTTTTACACTCTTTACAATTCTTTCATTAATAGAAATCAAGTATTGTTGTATTTCTATGTTTCAGGAAATTTTCATGAGTATTTCGTTGTAATTTCTCTGCTTTCATTTTGTTCCGAAAATAATTTGGATCAGTGGTATCAGAGCAGGCCACTCTTGTTCATTTTTCATTGCATGTCCCCGACACGGTCCAAGTATATCTAGTTGGGTCTCAAGCTTGTCTCTATTGAGGAAAATCACTTTGGAATGCCTAAGAAACCCTCGATGGCAACATAGAAGAAAAATAGCGGAGCATAAGATTCTATTAACCTATTGCTTGAGAAAGATCTCACATGACATAAGGACGAAATGATGGAGAATTTTGCACACATTCTTCAATGCCTGCCGATAGGAATAGGTGCATCTTCATCAAGCGACCATTTTGGAGGAACATCTCCCTTCAAGGTACAAGTTAATTTTGATATTCCCATATTTGAAAGTCAGATAGATGCAGATTCCCTAGAAAATGGTTAAATCTATTACAAGGTTATTTCTTTGTTAAAAAAAAATTCGATAGGGAAAAGATCACCTTCACACTCCTCAAGGCTCTCCCCTGTGTACAACATTGGTGGGAAAATTATTGGGAGAAAATTTCCACAGAGGAATATGGAATATATGGGGCTAAGCCCACTTGGGGTTTTTTTGTGGATGTGGTCAAGGAACAATACTATCCTATTGATAACTATGAAGACCAGTACATGAGATGGACCAAACTGCGGCAAGAGAAGAGCCAAATAGTGTCATAGTTCACAAATACTTTCCATACCCTATGCACCAAGCTGGGTATCAAAGACTCCAAGCGACATCTGGTTATGAAATACCATGGGGCTCTGCATAGATACATCTAAACTGAAATGGATTTCCTAAACATCCCATCATTGGGAGCTTCCTATCGATATGTCGTCAAAATCAAGAAAAAATTTAGGCACCATAACAAATGGGAATTCAGGTCTGAAAATATGAAACAACCAAAGCATGGTAAAGACGGCCCTAACCAACAACCTCTAGACAACCAGTCCAAGACACATGATAAGAAGGGTAAAGGAAATATGAAAAATGACACTGGGAAGTGGTGTGACTTCCACAAAATACCCTATAAAAACACCGATGAATGTCGCTCGAAAGATTCATTGGTGTTCGAGGTCAAAGACTCAGAGCCAAACCCTGATTCAAAATCCAATCCAGAAAATATTGAAACCAGATATATCATCGACGTAGACCCCACTACTACTGTCGCAACCACAACAATTCAACCAGAGGAACTAATAGATATTGACGAGGGGGAGCACCTCTTCCATTCACAGATGTGGGTGAAGGGGACCCCGTTGCATTTCATTGATGATAACGACATCCAGAAGAACCTCATATCAGCTAACGTTGTCATACAGTTGGGGTTTTCGAAAACACCACACCCGCAACCATAAAACATCTAGTGGCTTCACCAAGGACAAGATCTCTATGTCAACCATCAGTGTCAACTATCTTATGGCATCCAACACTTCAAGGATGAGGTAGTGTGTGATGTTTCCCCTCTTCATGTATGTGATCTTTTTTGGGCCAACCATATATGTGTAAACATCATGCTTTCTATGAGTCTAGACCTCATAGTGTCTCTATTACTATGGGAGGTCAGCTCTATAGTATAGCATATGTAGTTATGACTACTGCTCCACCAAAATAGTGCCGCAATGTAATCTCTCATACTACAAAATTCATCCTCTTCACATTCTATTCAAAGGATGCACAGAAGACCACTACAACCACTGCAACCTCAACACCTTCTATCCAGAAAAAATAGATTGTCGAAGAGAAAGAAGATATTGTTTCTTCACCTACAATGGTGCCTACACAATGCCCCATCAAATCTAGAGACAACAGGATGGTGGAACGGATTCAACCTCGCCAACAACAGGTTTGTGATAGTCTTCCACAGAAAAAGAATCACAACTTCTCCAACAAGGCACGTAGCTCGCCAAGATTCAAATTTAGAAAATGCTTTCCCCTCTTCCCTGGGAACTCAACACAATGAATACCATTTCTTACTAAGGGGGGAGGACTGATCCAGGTGGATATTGGTGGCCACCCACCTATTCCAACTAGCTCCTCTTGTTAGTTTTTAGTTCAATGTGTTCTTCTGTACTTTTTGTAATTGTGGGTTCTACATTTCTGGGGTTGTCTGAAGCCCTACACATATTCCAAGTGGATATTGGTCGCCACCCACCTAATCCAACTATCTTATTTTGGAATTTTTTGTGTCAGTGCATCTTCATGTACTTCCATGGCCATTTTGGGGCCCTAAATAGTGTTTTTTTGGTGTGCCACATTCAAATTGTAGTCAAAGTCAGAGTTTGACGACATAATGCATATTTCTCAAAAATACCTTTCCAACGGACTATCACCTGCCTAAAATGGATATCATATGCAAAAGTTATGACCATGGGAAGTTAATGTACTAAATTACCCAAACGGGGCCTACATGACTTTTGGTGTTTCATTTCCTAGGGTTAGGTTTTTGGATTTCTAAGGGTTTTTTCATTCATGTTTATCATAAAAAGGATTTTAGAGCCTCAATGTAATCATCTTCTTGAGATTGAGACCTTCAATGAGGAAGAGTCATTTTCTTTTCAGAGAATTGTCTTTGACAAGGAATCCAAGAAATTGATTATTGAGAAAGGTGATGTGAAGAATAAGAAAGGAAAATCTCACTCAGAGGTTGACCTAAGAGATATGTGGCCTTCCCATATTTCTATAATTCATAGAGCAACTGGGGATACTCTAGATGACTCCATTGGTGGTCTTGAAATGGAAAACATGAAGTTGAAAGAAAGGATAAAGAAACTGGAAGACACCTTAATGCCACTTCCACTTGTTGTCAATCCTTTGAAAATCATTGGATGCACCAAACCTGTTGCTAAATTAAAATGATCCTCAATATTACTTACATCAGCCAAGTGCTACGTGGAAATAAATATTGATAAAATAATGGCATTGATCATAGAGGCTTGGGAAACCTCAAAAAACATTACTTGTTTTGGATCAAGGGTGCATGCCTTCCACGAGTATTTGCAAACCGACCTAAAAAATAAAGAAGGTTTTTACCTTGATCTTGTGCTACCCTTTGGAAACATAGTTTCCAACATGACATAACTAAGGATAAAAGAGGAGGATATGCCCTCGCCAAGTCGGATAAAATAGTTGAATGTGTGCTGGAAAGAGAAGATAAAAAACTTGAATAATATTGTTCAGGCATGGAGCCAAGCTATATCAAAGAGGGAAGAATTATTCAAGAGGCTCATGGAAATAGACTTAGCCGGGAGTACTTACAAAGTACAAGACCAAAAACTAATTCTCAACTCGATATTCCTCACAAATTAATAGTTTGAAGAACAATTTGAGATTTTTAAAGGGTTGTCAGTTGAAAATTTCTATGGTATAATTGAATATGATGAGCATGAAATAGATAAATGGCTAGTGGACTACACCGTGAAAAATCAGGACATTGAAGAAGCATTACATGGGATTTCCCTTGATGTAAGAGACTTGGAGGGCATGTTGTTCAACATCAAAATTTGGCATGAAATCAACGTGGAACCAATGAAAAGTTATATTGAAGAATGGTTCATTAAAGATATCGAAAATTTGACTAACGAGGGGCAAGAAATAGTTGAGACGGTTCCTGTAACCATTAATGAAGACAATAAAATGACATCAGAAAGCAAGTGAAGATACGAGAGACATCATAGTAATTTTATGATGATCACATCTTTCTTTGTTTATCAAGTCCTTCATTCAGTTACTCCGCTTTTTTGAATAGAACGACTTAACCAAATACTGATAACTTCTGTTTTCTTCTTACCAGGTCATGTTTTTCTTTTAACGCCTGCCATCTTCCTTCTACAAAATTCATTCTTGTGTATATTTGTTTTATGGTCTACGGGAGCCCAATCCCAGTCTTTAAGACAAATGCATTTTAAATTTCAAAGAATATGTAACATACTATATATATTTTTTGAAATTTATAGAGAGTTATTTAAGGATTACTTTCAACTGTGCTTTGTAACTCTGAGTTTTGAGTATAAATTATTTGAGATTGATCTATCATTATCTTTATTTGAGATTCCCATGTTTCCACTCTGTCAAAGTTCTCTTATGAATGTGGATCATCTTCTTCTTTATTTTTATGTGATCACAAATATTTATTTTAAACTATGATGGATGTGAGGAAATTTTTCTTATTTTCTTTAAATGTGTGACTGTGTGCGGTTCCTATTCCATTCTCAGGAAGTTTCTTTAAAAAAGTAAACAACACATTTTCCATTTAATTTTTCTTACAATATTTGTATTTCCTTGATTACCAGGATGAAGTTCTGTCAAGTCCCATATTCTAAATATCTAGAATCCCAAGTAAATATTAAAGTAAAGAGGAGTACCACCTCTATAAAAAGGAAGAGGGATTAACATCCTTGCGAGGTTGTCGTTTTGGTCCTAATGTATTCAAGCATCAACAACTATGTTTTTCTGCCACATCTCCTTCGACAACAATGATGAGATCACATCATCAAAACTTAAAGTAGTTTCATTACTCCTTATGCCCACAACTAGACTATCCCACGAGTCTGGTAAATAGAAAAATTAATTGATACACTTATCTTCATCAAAAATCTTATTATCAACAGACAATAACTGACTTACCACAGTATTGAAGGCGTTTAAATGCTCTATTATCGAGTCTACATATTTCATCCTTAGGTTGTACAACTTCTTCTATAGGAAAACTTAGTTTACCAGGGCCTTATACTTATACAAATCTCCTAACTTATTCCATAATTCCTTTGATATAGCTTCCCTTGACACATTCAATAATACTAAATTTGAGAGACACAACCAGATTGTGCTATTTTCCTTCCAATCCAACTTTGTCTAGTCTTTTGTTGACATTCTCATAAGTGCAGTGCTTGGATCTACAGTGACCCATTGATATTTTTCTACCAAAATATCTTCCATCTTGAGCTTCCACATCTCAAAACTTTGCCCATTAAATTTTTTGATCTCTATTTTTGAACTTCTCGCCATTTCTTTCTCTACAAGAATAGATACTACAGAGCTCCCACTATAACAAGGTTTATCATAGACCTGATCCAAAATATTAGCCACAAAGGAATCTTATTAAGTCCCTGAATAGATCTGGAAATATACTTTATAAATAACCATTAATCTCAACCAGAATAAACCAAAACATTTAAGAAATATCCAACACAAGAAATAGTCAAAACCCTTGAGGTAGGGTAACACCATATATTAATACTTAAGGAAGGATAAAACGCCTCAAAAAATCCATGCGTGTTACAATCACAATATAATTTACTATGCTTCAATACATGGCTTACACTTCTTTATATAAAATTCTCTCTATCTCCTAAGAACATTCTAGAGAAGGAATATTCTAGTATGTAGAACCTTCTAGAAAACCTTCTTACCTTTATTGTGTTCACACTATTACATGGGCCTTACCTCCATACATAATTATATATAATCACATTCCCATTGGGTACCTACCTAGGTACCCCATATTACCTCCCTAGGTATACTACATTCCATCCCCCTTCACATGTTTTGTGATCGAAACATGGGAAGAAACCATACAATATGATTGTCTAAGAAATGTATCCAACTGGTACCAAGTATGACCATTCATCCATCCATCATAATGGAACACAAAAATTATTTCCAACTCTTGCCTTACCACCCTAATCTTTCCAAATTATTTCCAAATGATTTCTCGAAAATACCTTTCCAATGGGCTATCACGCGCCTAAAACGAAGATCGTATGCAAAATTTATGACCCCGAGAAGTTAATGTACTAACTTACCTAAACGAGGCCCACATGAATTTTGGAGTTTCATCTCCTAGGGTTAGGTTTTTTGATGTCTAAGGGTTTTGGAATTCATGTTTATCATTAAAATGCTTTCATAGCCTCATTTTAATCATCTTCTTGCGAATGAGTGTAGTCGTCACATCTCTTCTCAGAGATAAGACTACCACCATTCTAGAAATTCTTGCACTCTATATTTTTAAAGTCTCTTTACAATTCTTTAATTAATAGAAATCAAGTATTGTTGTATTTCTCTGTTTCTGGCAATTTTCATGAGTATTTCATTGTAATTTATCTACTTTAATTTCATTCCAAAAATAATCTGGATCAGTGGTATCAGAGCAGGCCACTCTTGATTTTTTTTCAGTGCATGTCCTCGACGTGGTACGAGTATATCCAGTTCATTCTCGAGCTTGTCTCTATTGAGGACAATCACTATCACAGGCCCAAGAAACCCTGGATGGTGACAAAAAAAATGGTGGAGCATAAGATTCTATTAACATATTTCTTGAGCAATCTCTCGCATGACAGAGGGACGAAATGATGGAGAATTTTGCACACATTATTCAATGATTGTCGATAGCAACAAGTGCATCTTCATCAAGCGACCATTTTGGAGGAACATCTCCCTTCAAGGTACAAGTTAATTTTGATATTCCCATATTTGAAGTTGAGATAGATGTGGATGCCCTAGAAAATGGTTAAATATATTAGAAGGTTATTTCTTTGTTCAAAAAAATTTCGATAGGGAAAAGATCACCTTCGCACTCCTCAAGGCTCTCCCCCATGTCAAACATTGGTGGAAAACTTATTGGGAGAAAAGTTCCACAGAGGAATATGGAATATATGGTGTTGAGCCCACTTGGGATTTTTTTGTGGATGTGGTCAAGGAACAATACTATCCTATTGATAACTATGAAGACCAGTATATGATATGGACCACATTACGGCAAGAGAAGAGCCAAACAATGTCATAGTTCACAAATTCTTTCCATACATTACGCACCAAGATGGGTATCAAAGACACTGAGTGACATCTGGTTTTGAAATACCATGGAGATTTGCATAGGTACATATAAAATGAAATGGATTTCCTAAACACATCATCATTTGGAGCTTCCTATCGATATGTTGTCAAAATCAAGAAGAAATTTAGTCACTAGAACAAATGGGAATTTGGGTCTGCAAATATGCAACAACCAAAGCATGGTAAAGACATCCATAACCAATAGTCTCTAGACAACTAGTCCAATACACATGATTGTTGATTAAGGTTGGTTGGCATTGATGTCAACCCTTGAATAAATCCTGATAGCACAAAGGATGAACTCCAAAGTGGTCCCCTTATGGTGAAATCCCTCATAGGAAGACACTTTGCATATTGAGTTATCCTAGAAGTATGGTTAGCTAACCCATGATTATTTGTGGAATAATGAGATGAAGGTTAGTGAAGTGATGAGTGTACTATAATTCAAAGTGAATACAAAATAAATTATTTAAATAATAAATTTAATGGAGAAATTAGAATTGGGTTAACCCTAAAATAAGGAAAGTGGGCAAAGTGACCTAGAAGATGTTTTTAAGGAAGCTACTTGGAGAGTATAAATAAGAGGCAAGGCTCTCTCATTTTAGATCACAATTGAGAATATTGAATATCGATAGGTGTCTGAGGTAACCAAAGGATATCTAAGCCTAATTTCTGAGGGAAGGTGAAGAAAATAAGGCTGGAATTCAAGGAAGGATAAATTCTTTTGATGATTCTTTCGATGGTATGTTATTTACCAGTCATCTCACCATTTTCGCAATAATTTTTTTTGTAGAATGATTCAGACCGTAAAATTTCTATTCCATTGAGGAAACATATCCAAGTCTCTGTGGTAAAACATTCAACTTGTGTGTTTTTTTATTTTTGGAGTTACACTCCGTGGAAAATAGGGTTTGTGGCTAGTCTTGAAACTAGTCTAAAACAAGTGTTTCGGGTAAAAATGTAATAAATTGTTCATAACATATCCAAATTCAGTAAGAAAAAATGTGTTAGTTATATTACAGTCTGTAGTATGTTTTTTTAATAGTTTCATATAAATTCAACAAATATTCTATGCGGGGAATTCTCTACAAGGTCGCTCTCTAGAATAAGCCAGAATTCAACAAGGTATGCCATTTTTTCTATAAGTCCTTTTATGAGAGGTTCCAAGTATTGAAACTTGGAGGAATTGCATAAAACACACTGAAGAACATTGTATATCATTTTTAGATATTTATTCATTACAGGTACAAAGTTATGATTATTTCAAGTTAGGGTTGTTGACTAATCCAAAACTAGTCATGTGAGACTGAAGAAAAGTTTGATGAAAATGCTAGTCTCTTGTTGTTAAAGTTAAGTAAGGTTTACATGTATGTGATCATATACACTAGGTATATTACAAATTTACAAATCATATTTGGATGATGAAATTGATGAGGGCTTTTGGTTAAGGTACATGTTGGGTACATGGTTGAGACAAGTAGTTGATGAGTTGGAACATACATGAGGTGTATAGTTGATGATGTTGGTACATATTGATGAGTCATAGTTGATGAGTAGTTGACACACGATTTATATATACTTCGCACATGGTTGGTTTCACTTTTTTATGGTACATATTGATTACAGGTTGTTTGGTACAGGTTGGTGCATGGTTGATGCACTTGTTTATGGCATAGGTTGATTATAGGTTGATGCATGATTGATGCATGGTTCAGGTTTATTGGTACATGTTTACAACGGTATATCTCACAGTGATAGTGTGACAGTGGTTCTATCATTCTACTTCTACTTGAGGGTGGTTGGACGGGGCAAGGAAAGGTGGTTGTAGCCACCTTTCTGTTGTAGCCGGAGAACATAGGGGGTTGTAGCCAGAGAATTGGGGAGTTGGAGCTTCCCTCAGGTTGTATCCTGAGAAACTAGGGGGTTGGAGCCTCCTTCCAGTTGCAGCTGGAAAACAAAGGAAGTTGGTGCTTCCAATGAATGTAATTCTTCAAGACATATAAGAAAAAACATTATGTGGTTTTCTCCCGCTTTGGGTTTCCACGTAAAACATTGGTGTACTGTGTATGTGTATGATTGTTCATTTGTTCATTGCTAATTATTGGATGATAATTCTAAATTGATATAACACTTGGATTATTTGGTTTAAAAAGTATTATAATTTCTCTATTATTGATTCACCCCCCTCTCAGTAATCCAACAATTGGTACCAGAGCAGGTTCCTTCAGAAATTAGTTTAACCACTAAAAGGTAGATCATGGAGAGAAACAACTTGTATAAAAATGGAATACCATAGTTTGATGGAAAAAACTATGTTTTTTGTAGCATAAGGATGAATACATATATACAGGCACAGGGATTTGAAATTTGGAAATCAATTGTAGATGGAAACACAACACCAATAGTTCCACCAACAAATGACAAAGCAGTCAAACTCGGTCAGAATAATTCCAAAGCCACAAATGAAATTCTAAATGGTCTCAGTGAAACAATATTCACCAAATTTTCACATTGTAAATCCATTAAAGAGATTTGGGACAAGATTCAAAATATTTATGAAGGATATTCAAAAGTTAAAGAAGCAAAGATTCAAACTTACAGAGGTTAGTTCGAACAGCTAAAGATGAAAGAAGATGAGAATATTGCAACCTACTTCTTATGAGTCGATGAAACAATGAATGCAATCATAGGATTGGGAGAAGAAATCGAAGAATCTGTAATTTTTCAAAAGGTACTAATATCTCTTTCTATGAGATTTGACCCTAAGATATCAACACTAGAAGAAAGATCAGATCTAAACTCAATATGCATGGAAGAAATACATGGAATCTTCACAACATATGAAATGAGAACTGAACAAGAAAATCCAGATGTAAAAGAAGCAACCTTCAAAGCACCTAAAATATCAAAGCAAAAGGAAAATCAATAAGAACAACATAGCAACAACAGTGACATCTCGAAAGATGATGAAGAAGTGGCCAACTTTTCCAAAAGACCTAACAAGGGAACTGCTGGTAGGTATAGAGGTAAGCTTCCTTTAATTTGTCTTAATTGTGATGGTATTGGTCATTTTGCTAACAAATGTCCTCATAAGAAAAAGATAAATGATGAAGGTTACTCAAAAGGAAAACAAACATATAAAGGCAAAAGAACTGCAAAGAAAGTTTTCAAGAAGAGCTTATGCACCAAAGAAGACATCTCATCATCAGATGAAGATAAAGTCAATGATAGTGAGACAAGAAAAGTTCTATTCATGGCAGTAGAAGACTCTGATAAAGAATACTCCAAATAAGAATATGAAGAATCTGAAAAAGAATATGAAGAAGTCGAAGAAGAAATTCAAGAGGCAGAAGTTGACTACCGAGAAGAATTGATGTGTGCCATAGAAGTTATCAGAAGAGAAAAGAAGAAAAACATGAAACTACAAGTGGAGCTAGACAAGAAAGAAGACACTCAAGAACTAGAACAAATGATCATAAATTTGAAGGTTCAAATAGAAGAAGATAAAAGAATTGAAAAAGCACTCAAATAATAGCTAGAAGAAAAGGAAAGGATCATCGGAAATTTGGAAGCAAAGATTGTCACATTAAGAAAGGATATTCAAATGAAAAATACGCAGAATAGCTCAAAATTTTTGGATGACATTATCAGCAGTCAAAAATATCATCTTGACAAGTTTGTACTTGGATACAATCAGATAGAAAAGGGATCAAGCTCCAAAACAACAGAGCAATAAACATATCCAAAAAGCTATGCAGAAACAATCAAAGGTGATAGGAAGATATACAAGGAAGATTACAGAGACACTCCTCCATCAAGAAGATTTGGATTCCAAATTCAACAACAGACAGACAGGCCTTAAGAAGAAGAAGGATTCATAAGAGCACCTCATTTTAGAAGATATTCAACTCCCATGTATCAAACTATATTTTTTGGTTTATGTTATGCATGTAATAATTTTGGACATAAAGTTGTGAATTGCAGAGCTAACAATAGGAACATAAACAACTTTGAAAGTCATACACAAAAGGGTTATCCAAGAAGGCCTAGTGAAACACAAAGAAGAAGTTACAATAGGTTTGAATCTTTGAGCACTAAAGTGGAATGTTACAAATTTAACAACTTTGGACACATGGCTAAAGATTGCAGAATGATAGTCCATCCTAGAGAACCACAATAGAATAACAACAGTCACAGATAGGAACCTTAGAAAAGGACATGGATAAGAAAGAAGAATCGATATAGCAATGAAGAATGCACACTCACTCTACAAGCTAAGCAGAAGAAACATGGTTGGTATCTTGACAGTGGTTGTTCAAAACACATGAAATGTGATAGAGACAGGTTTCATAAATTAATTAAGGAAAGATATGGATTAGTCTCCTTCAGAAATGATGATTCAGTTAAAATCATTGGAAAAGGCACAGTCACAATTGGGAACAAGAATACAAAGGCAAAAAATGTTCTACTAGTAGAAGATATGAAACATAATATTCTAAGTGTGAGTCAAATGTGTGACCAAGGTCATAAAGTTACTTTCGATTCACAAAAGTGTGAGATAAGAAAAGAAGGTTCAGGAAAATTGATTGCTATAGCTACAAGAACTTCAAGAAACATATATGTGTTGAGTGAAATTGGAAATGAAAAGTGTTGTCTAGGAAAGGAAGATGAAATTTGCCTATGACACAGAAGAATGTGTCACATACATTTTTATAACCTTGTCAAATTCAACAAAAGAGAAGCAGTCAGAGAAATGCCCCAGATCACAAAACCAACCAACACTTTATGCAAGCATTGACAACAAGGAAAGCAAACAAACACCAAGTTCAAATCAAAAGAATATTCAACGACAAGACCATTGGAAATTGTGCACACTAATCTAGTTGGACCAACTACAATGAAAGGTTTAAAAGGTGAGAAATATTTTATGTTATTAGTTGGTGATTATACAAGAATGACTGTAGTTTGCTTTCTCAAGAATAAGTCAGAAGATTTTGAAAACTTTAAGATCTACAAGGAAATGGTTGAAAATGAAATGGATTCAAAAATCAAATTCTTGAGATCTTATAATGGAGGAGAGTTCACTACAAAGGAATTTAAGGACTACTGTAGCAGTCATGGAATAAAAAGACAATTCTCCGTTGCTAGGACAACTCAACATAATGGAGTTGTTGAAAGAAAGAACAAGACAATACAAGAAATGGCTTGAACAATGCTAATGGATTCCAAATTGACAGATATATTTTGGACATAGGTTGTGCATACATAAGTTCACATTCAAAACAGAGTAATGCTCAAAAACAACACTGACAAAACTCCCTATGAGCTATGGAAAGGAAAACCAACAAATGTGAAGCACTTCAGAGTTTTTGGAAGCAAATGCTACATCAAAAGAGAAGATGGCAGAATGGGAAAGTTTGACTCTTGTGTGGACAAAGGAGTACTTGTTGGTTACTCAAGTACAAGGAAAGCATACAAGTGTTACAATATGAGATTGAACAAAGTTGTGGAAGGCATCAATGTAACAATTCATGAAACAAGCAGAGCAGAATCAAAGGAAGAATAAAATGAATCAATAGAACAACCATTCGAAAAGGAAGTAAAATATGAAAAAGAAGTAGAAGAGGAAGATGAAGAGAATCTGACAGAAGTAGAAGAGAAAGTTTAGAAAGTGTCTCCAAAGACACCTAGAATACGAGTACAAAAGAATCATTCTTCACATCAGGTTATCGAAAACAAAGATGCAGGAGTTGATACTAGAAGAAGAATCTGTTCACCATAACAAACACACCTAACACTCTTATCTACAATGAACCAAATTGTTTTGAAGAAGCCAACAAGGATGCATTTTGTAATAAGGCCATGGATGAAGAATTGGATCAAATAGAGAAAAATGACACTTGGGAATGGTTCCAAGACCAAAGAATAATAATGTGATGGACACAAAATGGGTTTTCAGGAATAAATTGAATGAAGATGGACATGTTACAAGGAACCAAGCTAGATTGGTATGTAAAGGATATGCACAGATTGAAGGAATCAAATTTGAAGAGACATTTGCCCCAGTTGACAAAATGGAAGAAATCCGTTTAATTTTAGCTTATGCATGCTCCAAAAATATTAAAGTGTATCAGATGGATGTAAAATCATCTTTTCTGAATGGGGAACTTGAAAAAGAAGTCTACATTGAACAACCAGAAGGATTTCAGTTGTCAGAGAATGCAGACTATGTGTGCAAATTAAAGAAGGCCTTGTATGGTCTAAAATAGGATCCTAGAGCATAGTAATCTAGACTAGATAAATATCTACAGTAGGCAAGGTTTAGAAAAGGAAGTGCAGACAACAACCTCTACATCAAGGTAATATTTTATTAATTGAAGTTTATGTTGATGATATTATTTTTGGTAGTGATGATGACAGGTTAAGCCATAAATTTGCAAAGGATATGCAGAATGAATTTGAAATGTCATTACTTGGAGAACTATCCTTCTTTCTGCGACTTCATATACGTCAAAGCAACCAATGAATTTTTATTTCTCAAACCAAGTATATAAGAGAAATGATAAAGAGGTTTGGAATGGAAGATTGCAAACCAGTTATCACTCCCATGCAAACAAGTTGCAAGTTGAACAAAGATGATGATTCAAAGTCTACAGATCAGAGGAAATATAGGTCAATTATTGGTAGCCTACTATATGTGACAACATCCAAACCATATGTAATGAAGGTAGTTGGACAGGTGGAATGATTTCAAGCAACAGCAAAGGAATCACATGTATTAGTAGTGAAAAGGATTTTGAGATATCTCAAAGCAACAGAAAAGTTTAGATTATGGTATCCAAAAGGAAAGGATCTATCACTTATTGCATACACATATGCAAATTGGACAAGTTGTATTGATGACTGACGAAGCACCAATGGAGCAACATTGTACTTGGGTGAGTGTTTAGTATCATGGCTAAGCAAGAAACAATCATCAATATCTTTATCTACAGCCGGGGCAGAGTATATTATAGCAACATCATGTTGTACATAGGTTCTTTGGATGAAACAAACTCTGGTAGATATACAGGTTGATTATGATCATCCCATTCCAATATATTGTGATAATACAATCACCATCAGTATCTCAAAGAACCCGGTGATGCACTCCAAGACAAAGAACATTCCAATCAAGTATCACTTTCTACGGGAGCAGGTTGCAGAAAAGAACATAAGAGTTGAGTATGTGGGCACAAAAGAAAAAGTGTCAGACATATTTACAAAACCACTTCCATGGGAATCCTTTGAGTATCTTCGCTAGAGACTTAGAGTTATTTCTACTCCAAAATGAATGCTTTTGAATGCTTATCTTATATGTCTTAGATGTACACGAGGAAGCACCATAAAGAGGACAATTTAGTCAGGGGGAGAAACCCCAGATGGAAAGATACCTTTTCCATTGATGAAAAAGAAGGATAGATTCATCATATGCATAGGACAAAGGCATCATTCCAGGGGGACCAATGGTCACAGAGATGCAGAGGACATAGGCATGTTTCCAGGGGGAGCATGAGTGATATGACTTTAGTATTGCATGACATAATTTCAGTTTTTCATTAGAGTCTTGCCATCAATGCCAAAGGGGGAGATTGTTTATTAAGGTTGGTTGTCATTGATTTCAACCCTTGAATAAATCTTGATATAATAAAGGATGAACTCCAAAGTGGCACCCTTATGGTGAAAGCCCTCACGGGAAGACGCTTTGCAGATTGAGTTATCCTAGAAGTATGGTTAGAGAATGCATTCTTATTTGTGGAATAATGAGATGAAGGTTGGTGGATTTTTTAGTGAAACTATATTATATGGATATTTATTTTCATTCCATTTTCAGTGGTATGTGGAACGTCACATAACTCCTCACGGTTAGAAAGTTATGGCGATAAGAAGTTGGAGAACCCAGGTTTGGGTAATGGACCCAAGTTTGTTTGATGGATAACGGTATGAGTTTTGATATATTTTCAGGTAATACTATTATATATGGATATTACATGTCATTCCATTTCTAGTGGTATGTGGAAAGTCACATAACTGCTCACGGTTTGAAAGTTATGGTCTTACGAAGTTGGAGGACCCTCATATGTCATCTAGAAGCCCCAAAAGGTCAAAGTAGTCAAAGTGGTTTAAGAGATTTTAGAAGTTAAATAATAAAGTGAAGTGATGAGTGTACTATAATTCAAAGTGAATAAAAAATAAATAAATTAATTAATAAATTTAATGGAGAAATTAGGAGTGGGTTAACCCTAAAATAAGGAAAGTGGGCAAAGTGACCTAGAAGATGTTTTTAAGGAAGCTACTTGGAAAGTATAACTAAGAGGCAAAAATCTCTCATTTAAGATAAAAATTGATCATATTAAATATATATAGGTGTTTGAGGTAACTAAAGGATATGTAAGCCTGAGGGAAGGTGAAGAAAAGAAGGTTGGGATTCAAGGAAGGATAAATTCTTTTGATGATGTTTTCTAAGGTATGTTATTTACAGGTCATCTCACCATTTTCGAAATAAATATTTTTCTAGAATGTTTCATACTGTGAAATTGATATGTCATTGAGGAAACATATCCAAGTATCTTTGGTAAAAAAATCATCTTGTGGTTCATTTTATTTTTGGAGTTACACTCTGTGGAAAATAGGGTTTATGGGTAGTCCTGAAACTAGTCTAAAACATGTGTTTCGGGTAAAAACGTCATAACTTCTTCTACCAAATGTGTTGGTTATCATACATTCTGTAGTATGTTTTGTAACAGTTTCATATCTATTCAAAAAATATTTTGTGTGGGGCACGCTATACAAGGTTGCTCTATAGAATAAACTAGAATTCAACAAGGTATGCCATTTTTGTTATAACTCCTTTTATGAGAGGTTTCAAGTAGTGAAACCTAGAGGAATTGCATAAAACACACTGAATAAAATTGTATATCATTTTCATATCTTTATTCATTACAAGTACAAAGTTATGATTATTTCAATTTAGGGTTGTTGACTAATCCAAAACTAGTCATGTGAGACTAAATAAAAGTTTGATGAAAATGCCAGTCTCTTGTTGTTAAAGTTAAGGAAGGCTTACAAGTATTTCATCATATACACCATTCTATTAAAAATTTACAAATCATATTTGGATGATAAAATTGATGAGGTCTTTTGGTTAAGGTACATGTTCGGTACATGGTTGATACAAGTAGTTGATGAGTTGGCACATACATGAGGTGTATAGTTGATGATGTTGGTACATATTGATGAGTCATAGTTGATGAGTATTTGAAACATGATTGGTACATACTTGGTACATGGTTGGTTGCACTTGTTTATGGTACAGGTTGGTGCATGGTTGATGCACTTATTTATGGTACATGTTGATGCATGGTTGATGCATGGTTCAGGTTTATTGGTACAGGTTTACAACGGTATATCTCACAGTGATAGTGTGACAGTGGTTCCATCATTCTACTTCTACTTCATGGTGGTTGGACGGGGCAAGGACAAGTGGTTGTAGCCATCTTCCGGTTGTAGTTGGAGAACATAGGGGGTTGTAGCCTCCTTCTGGTTGTAGTCAGAAAATTGGGGAGTTGGAGCTTCCCTCGGGTTGTATCCTGAGAAAATAGGGGGTTGGAGCCTCCTTCCAATTGCAGCTGGAAAACAAAGGATGTTGGTGCTTCCAATGAATGTAATTCTTCAAGACATAATAAAAATCATTATGTGGTTTTCTCGCTCTTTGGGTTTCCACGTAAAACACTGGTGTACTATGTATGTGTATGATTGTTCATTTGTTCATTGCTCATTATTGGATGATAATTCTACATTGATATAATACTTGGATTATTTGGTTTAAAATGGATTATAATTGCTCTATCACTAATTCACCCCCCCCCTCTCATTAATCCAACAATGATAAGAAAGTTAAAGGAAAGATGAAGAATGACATTGGGAAGTGGTGTGACTTCCACAAAATCCCCTAGAAAAACACCGATGAATGTCTCTTGAAATATTCATTGGTGGTTAAGGTCAAAGACACAGAGCCGAACCCTGATTCAGAATCTGATCCACAAAATATTGAAACCAAAGAGATCATCAATGTAGACCCAACTTCTACTGTTGTGGCCACAACAATTCAGCTAGAAGAACCAATATATACTGAAGAGAGGGAGCTCCTATTCCATTCACAGATGTGGGTGAAGGGGACCTCGTTGCATTTCATTGTTGATAAGGGCAGCCAGAAGAACCTCTCTCATCTAAGGTCGTCAAACAGTTTGGGTTGTCAAAAACACCACACCCGAAACCATACAACATCAGGTGGCTTCACCAGGGATGAGATCTTCGTGTCAGCCAGCAGTGTCACCTGTCCTATGGCATCCATCACTTCAAGGATGAGATAGTGTGTGATGTTTCCCCTCTTGATGTATGTGATCTTGTTTTGGTCCAACAATATATGTGGAAACATCATGATTTCTATGAGTATAGACCTCGTAGTGTCTCTATTACTATGGACGGCCATCTCTATAGGATGCCAGAGGTAGTTAGGACTACTGCTCCACCAAAATAGTGGCACAATGTAATCTCTGATACTATGAAATTCATCCTCTTCATAGTCTATTCAAAGGATGCACAAAATACCACCATAACTACTGCAGCCTCAACACCTTCTATCCAACAAAAACAGATTGTCGAAGAGAAATAATATATTGTTTCTTCACCTACAATGGTGCCTACACAATGCCTGATCAAATCCAAAGACAACAGATTGGTGGAATAGATTCAACCCCACAAACAACAAGTTTGTGGCAGTCTTCCATAGAAAAAGAAGCACAACTTCTCCAACAAGGCACGTAGCTCACCAAGATTCAGATTGATAAAATGCTTTCCCCTTTTCCCTAGGCATTCAACACAATGGATACCATTGCTTCCTAATGGGGGAGGACTGATCTAGGTGGATATTGGTGGCCACCCACCTATTCCAACTGGCTCCTCTTGCTAGTTTTGAGTTCAACGCGTTCTTATATGCTTCTTTGTAATTGTGGGTTCTACACTTATGTGGTTGTCTGAAGCCCTACACATATTCCAGGTGGAGACTGGTGGCCACCCACCTAATCCACCTGACTTATTTTGGAAGTTTTCGTGTCAACACATCTTCATGTACTTCCAGGGCCATTTTGGGGTCCTTAATAGTGTTTTTTTGGTGTGCCACAATCAAATTGTAGACAAATTCAGAGTTTGATGACATAATGCATAGCTCTCAAAAATACCTTTCCAACGGGCTATCACGCGCCTAAAACGGAGATCATATGCAAACATTACGACCCCACAAAGTTAATGTACTAACTTACCCAAATGGGGCCCACATGACTTTTGGCATTTCATCTCCTAGGGTTAGGTTTTTGGATGTCTAAGGGTTTTGTCATTCATTTTTATCATAAAAAGTCTTTTAAAGCCTCAATGTAATCAACTTCTTGTGAATGAGCGTAGTTGTCACATCTCTTCTCAGAGATAAATCTACCACCATTCTAACGAGTCTTGCACTCTGTATTTTTACAATCTCTTTACAATGCTTTCATTAATAGAAATCAAGTATTGATGTATTTCTCTGTTTCTGGCAATTTTCATGAGTATTTCGTTGTAATTTATCGGCTTTCATTTCCTTCTAAAAATAATCTAGATCATTACCTCCATACATAATAATACATAACCACATTCCCATTTGGTACCTCCCTAGGTACCCCATATTACCTCCCATGTTACCATTTTTTTGTGGTTGAATAAAGTGCTCTACTACCAATTTTTAAGTACCAAATATCTACAAATATAATCACCACAAGAGATATCAAGAACAATATGAAAAATCTCCTTTGTTATTACCAAAACCCTTATGGTAGGGAAACACCATACAATATATCATATTATGGAAGGGATCCTCTCTTGTTCTCTTGCCTCTTCAAGGGGGAAACCTTCTAATGAGCTACACACTCCAAATACAATACTTCTTCTTTACTTCCATTACATTGCTTGAACCCCTTATATAGTGCTACCAACCACCTAAGAACATTCTAGAAGAGGAACCTTCTAAGAATTCCTCTTACGTTTATTATATTCATATTAATATATCTGACTACCACAATAGGTCTTATTTAATAATATAATGGACCTATTCCACCTTACATTGAATGGCCTCCACTATTATCACTATGGGTCCTTCGTCTCTGACACCCCCCCCGCCCCCCAACCTCTCTAACTACACTACATTCCATCCCCCTTATGAAAGCATTTTCCTCAACACTTGTTATGAGGGTGTTCAACCATATACCAGGGTCCCATGGATAAGTGTGGACCATAGTGCTGAAGTAGGCTAGAGAACCATAGTCCCATGTAGATATGTGAGACACCATGTTGAAGTAGTCGCACAACCATTGTAAACCTGGGTCCCATGTCCAAGTGATTATGTGAACTCCACGTTGAAGATATTGGATATCAATAGACACCTAAAATTTATGCTCCAAATATCGACACTAGTCATGTGGATCCAAATATGTAAGTCTGTCTACATAGTTGGAAAGGGGCGAAGTTGAATTTGGAAGAATTAATAACATTGTAGAATATGCAAGCTTGACATCGGTAGTCATAACTGGATAAAGATTTTTCACATTGATGTTTCTACAAAATGTGGAGTACAGTCATCAAAAAAATATGAAAGTGGTTGTCATCCCATAAATGACAACTATGCATATACCTATCATCATAATCATCCTCGTAATCATACGAAGCATATCTTTCTTGATTATATTCTTTCGTGATGTAAATGTCGATGATCTCCATATTACATCTCTCCTTCCTTGCAAGATAAGAGTAACAAGAATCACAATCATGCTCAAGAGAATACCAAGAAATTTATTCTCGAGCATTTTCTACCAAAATGCCAGGATAAATCTGAAGGTGTTCCTTTATTATATCACCAAGAGATTTTAGGGACATTGGAAATTTTGCAAAGGCTGGTGTGCATCAAATATCCATCAAAAAAACCTACATATAATATACCAGAAGAAAGATATTAACATTATCTATCCAATGGCATTGATCCAGTAGCAATATGAGCACACTGTCAAAAGTAACAAGCTCTGCAGTCCCACCATCGTTACAAAGACCCTACAAAATGGTTGATTTAAAATCATCAATATCTGCACTTCCAAAGCTCAGATTTGGATGATTGTTTTCTAAATGGGATATTTTTGAAAGAGGAACTCGGATATGTATTTTTCTTGGAAAATTTTATCCCCGGGTGCTACATAAATAAGCAAAATCGCACAGTCATCCGCCAAAAAACCCTGAAAAATAACAGGTCTTAAAATGATAACTTCACTTCCCAAACTCCATTTCAGATGACTTTTTTTTTGAAATTAGTTTTTTTTTTTTTTTTGAGAGGGATTCAGATCTACAACTAGTTTCTTCAAATTCCACATAGAAATCTACATGAATTATCTAGAGTGTCGCTACCCTCTTTTTCTTCTTGAAAAAGAAAATCTGCAAAAATATAAAAACAATTGTCCCTTTATTGTGGACGAAGAGAGTGCTATGATACCAATTGTTAAGTACCAAATATCTAAAAATATAATCACCACAATAAATACCAAGAACAATATGCAAAATATCCTTTATTATTACCAAAACCCTTATGGTAGGGAAACACCATACAATAGATCCTATTATGGAAGGGATCCTCTCTTGATCACTTGCGTCTTTGAGGGGAAAACCTTCTAATGATCTACACGCTCCAAATACATGTGTCTTATTGACTGCCATTACATTGATTTAACCCATTTATATAGTTCTACCAGCCACCTAAGAATATTCCAGAGGAGGAACCTTCTAGAAGCGGAACCTTCTAAGAAGTCCTCTTACATTTATTATGTTCACATTAATATATCTAACTACCATAGTGGACCTTATTTAATAATATTGTGGACCTGTTCCACATTACAATTGAAATCACACATATACACATATATTTACCTTGGAAACCCAACCAGGAAAACCAACAACCTATTTTAGAGATGCACTTCTAATTATATTCATCATCCAACTTCATTGTTTACAATACGATATATAGGATCTCATGACATCCAAAAAATCCCTAATCCATTGTCCTGGATTAGACTAGAACCATAATTAGAAAACCATGGGTTGAAATACCATGTGCGAATAAACTGCAAAAGGAGAAAAATTCCCACCACCAAAGGCGAAAGACCATTGAAAAATTTGGCGAATAAACCCCCCAAATAAATTTTTTAGGGGCTCCGCCCTCGAAACCCGTAATATGGGACCCACAATCATGCAAAGAATATAAAATCATACCCAACATTGGCATCATAGTGAGGTGGCATAGCTCAATCTTTATCATTTTTGGCTTTTAATTTTTTTATATGCTCTTCACCTATAACCTTTCCAGATTTTATTTAACTTAGGATTTCTTATCTAGGTCTTGTTGAACAACATATGAGAAATCAAACATGAGCATGAATAAATTTTTTATGAGTGAGATGGACATGGGGAATATGTAAAGTGTTATGCATGGTGGGGATATGGAGCATGCTACATCAACTTGATCACTAGTATTACAACTTGACTGAAGACCTAATGAAAGTTCTAAAGGGAAATTATGTCCCCCATGGTATGACAAGGAAAAATGATATTTTTTTAATGTTGTAAATTGTTATTATATCACACTTTAGTATTTACCATGTTCACAACTAGCTCATAATTTATAACACCATGTATAAGTATCAAACCCATACATGAGACCAAATCATAACAAGTGAAATAAAGAAAATTAAACAAAAGTACCACGACCATGTGCATTGAAAGCATAGTGTACCATTTGCAAGTGTATATGTCATCTGAGGTGTAAAAGATAAGACCCGATATACCATGGTTGAGTAATCTAATAGAACTAATGAATGTGAGGGTAGATCATAATGTAACTGAAGGAGAATAAGGAAAATGTATTCATCTGGATGGATTGAGAAAACAATCCCATGCTAGCTAGAACACACCACAACGACTGAAGGGAGGCTCTGGGAGTGTTACCCCTAAAGACAAAACACACTATAAAAAAAAAGTGAAATGGTAATGCATTCCCTCACTATTGGACACATCACAACTCTATTCATTACGACAGTCAAACATAGGCTCCCTAGTGGTTGGGAAACAAGCCTCATTTTGCATATATTCAAAGGGGGAGATAAAAAAAAATGAAAGGAACTATAGAACCATCATGATCAACCTAGTGTTTGCTAATCTCATGGGAGGGATCAAGGAGAAAAAGTGAACAAATGGGTAGAGAAAAGAACAAAAAGACTCAAAGGGAAATCTAGTTTTTACCAAACCACTCTTCCATCAACCATTGCATTACACTTAGGAACATAATAGAAAATACTTAGGACAACAAAGGAAAAGAACTATGTTTTTTTGTTGATTTCATTGGAAGGCCTTTGACATTGTCTCAAGGGATAAACTATGAGAGAGGTTTACAGAAATGGGGTTCCCAAATGGTTGGAGAGAAATGATACAAACACTATATGAGTAAATAAAGGATAAAATCACAACCGTAGATGATCTTTCATATAGCTTCAATAGTGACATCAAGGTGAAATAGGGTTACCCTCTCTCCCCCACATTGTTCATTCTTTAATTAGATAAGGTAAAGTAATGGATAAATAACAAATGTGGGGGAAGGTTGACCATAGTTCGAATTATCATAAATATGTTTTTGTATGTAGACCATGTGACACTAACATATAGGACACTACAAAGCCTTCAAAATCACCATGAGACCTTAGAGTTATCTTATGTGGAGGTTTGGGTGAAAGTGAAAACAAACACAACAAAGATAATAGTCTTCTTGATAATAAAAAAATAGAACAAAACAAAAACAAATCAATGTCAGAGGTGAGCCATTAGAGATAAACCAAACTTATAAATATTTGAGATATTCAATTAAAAGTTATGTTGGGACACATGCATGAGGAAAATACTACAAGGGTAAGCATAATTCTTCCTTCTACACAATATATGTATGAAAACAAAGGTTTGGGATTAGAAAATGGTGCACTCCTTTCAAACGATTATAATCCCAATGCTCCACAATTTGAATGGCATGGATTTGGGCAATAATTCCTTAGAGATCTTTCTTCAAGAGTTTTTCTTTATGATGAGAGATGATAATTTCTAGTGAACTGGTGTGGAGACTTTTGGTGGTGTGTTTGTGTCCGTCCTTATTGAATCTCATGTATAACTCCTTGAAATCCATTGTAATGATGTACGATGTAATAATGATATAAAATTGATATAATAATACGAAGTACACAATCAATTTATTAAAAATAATAAAGATTAAATAAGTCATTATCATTAGTAAACACTTTATGAAAATTCATATCTTTGTAATTATATATGTATGTATATAAGTAATTTTCTTTATATCAACCTTCAATCATCCATATAATAATAATAATATTATTTATCCTTTTCCCCTTCATCATCGATGCTTAAGTGAACCATTTGGTTCATTCCTAGAGATATATGATGCTACAACCAATGAGGATGGAGAGATTGAGAATATAGTATGCTAAGTTCCTAGAAGCATTTCATAGAAAAATCCAATTTTCTAGGTTACTATGGAAAGAAACACCTGAACAGTAAGATGTTTGTATAAATATTTATATGGAAAGAAACATCTGAACAATAAGAATATAAATTTCTTAAGGGTCAACTACAAAAATTGTTGTCCTTCAATCATTGTCTAAGATGACTATTGAAAATGGGAACTCCTAATTATAGGCAAGTACACAATGTTGAAAAGAACATGCACAAAGTTAAAACTTAAAACTTAGTACACAAGCTCAAAACCTAGGCACACAAAGATCAAACTTTATGTGCAAGTTTTGGCACATTTTTTAAAACTAAAGTTTCCATGCACGTAATTGTTTGGATCTATGGCCATATCATAAATCCATACCAACATCTCATTATAATTTAAAATTAAAGAAAGCACATGCAATAAGAATTTTGAAACTTATACATAAAATTGTTGTGCCAATATCATAAATCCATACCAACATCTCATTATAATTTAAAATTAAAGAAAGCACATGCTATAAGAATTTTGAAACCTATACATAAAATTATTGTGTTTGTTATCACCATATAATTCCCAGATGGTGTCCGAGTTTCAGAATTTTTACGAAGAATTAAATCGCCATAGAGATGTGACAATTTGGAGGACCCGGATATACCTGGCAGCATATGGATGAAATAGCGGAGATATGAAGAGTAAAACTCAGCATACCGTCAATCCCAAAAGTGGCCCGGATCAATGGCTGAGATGTGTATCGGAGATGTAACTAGCATGGAGATTAAGCGGTCGAGGGCGGGCTGGGGAAAATCATCGCATTTTTTTACGGGACACATGGCACCCTTAGAAGTACATAAGAGAAGAGGGTTGTCTGACCAAAACCACCTTTTTTCAGCCTCTGATGACAGAGTTTCCATGCAAGATGTGGATCGTAGATCTTGAAGTGACCCGGATCAACGACCGAGGCGCATTTCGACGATTGAAGTAGCACGAGAGTTAGCTGACAGAGGATGGATCGAGGAAAACTACCCTGGTTTAAATCATGGACATGCGGCATCCTCAAAGACACATCGGGGCTAAGGGTGGTTCATCCAAAACTAGTTTTCTCCAAACCTGGATGGAAATAGATGCCTATAAAAGGGGGAACCTCGAGCATTATTCTATGATAATTTGAAGCATTCAAACGTTCGGAAATTTGGCACAAAGCTTCCATTCAAATTTCGAAGTTCAGAACCGAACCAGACCAGTTTTCTCACCACTTATCAGGTATTCTTCACCATGGCTGCCAATCCTATTGTTTTATCCGTAAGTGAACCAGATTTTTCCTCCAGGGAGGATGCCCTAATTGACAGATATTCTGATGTTTTCGACACAGAGACAACGGTATATCCCGTTTCTTTATCTAAAGTGAATTTGTTGAACAACGCTGGATCCCACATACCCTTTCTCGAAGTGGCTCAAGCCTCCCTCACCCCTTATGTCATAGAAACAATGTTCCCATTCCCTGCATTTCTAAGCTGGTGTGCAAAGCGATATTCCTAGGGAGAAAGAGTCATCTTAAACAAATTAGGGTCAGAAGTCTTGTGTAAAGTAGATGGTCTATTTCTCTGACATGCTCTAAATATACCAGACACCTCCCCCACAGTGTCGGAACCCTTTGAGGAACAAAGAATGATTACGATTTATAGAGAATGCTTGCCCGAGGTAAAAACCTTGTTTCTGCAAACCATAGTCAAACCTAAACATTATTCAGAGAGTCTATCCTTGCCTATCAGTATAAGCATCATGATCATCAAAGTCTAGTGGTATTTTTCTCTACTGAGTCAAATTCTAGGTCTAGACAATAACAAGTTTGTGGTAGAGGTTATGTTAGGGTTCCTGTTGATTTTGTTCCTATCTGACGACAAAGACAACATGGATGCTACATCTCAGAACAGATGCACTGTTGTAAATGAAGTGTTAGTGAACAAGCCCTCAGAATGGGCCCAAAATGCCATCAAATTACTAAATTATATACCAACTACCGATCTTCAAACCATTAGTGTGAAAGACAGGACCGCTTTAATCATTTCAGCCAGGAGAATCATTTCCAAACATAACCTGCTCAGATCGGTCCTAAACAAAGCTGTGAAAATGGAGCATTGCATACAAGAGTTTAAAGATGCCTTTGAACAATTTTTTTCTATAGGCCTCCCCTCATTTTGGGATGGTAAAGGCTCATTATACAATCATGAATATTATCACACTCTCCTCATGCAATGCAGGATGGACCATTCCAGGTTTGAAGATATGGAAGAAAGTCTGAAAGGCCTTATCTTGGTAGAACATTTAGCTGTTGATTTTGAAATTATGAACAAGTTCAAAACAATGAAAGTTAGCGTGCCAACCATGTGATATTTTGATTAAAGAAATGATGGATTATGAAATCCCCTCTAATGCACAATGGAAAGAACTTGTGTGGTCGGGTAAGACAAAGTACAATGTCCCCAGAACCAACAGATGATCTCCAATTGTCACCAATATTGCAGATCCAACGAAAGCATAAGGCTGAAAAAATGTCGCAGAAGTAGTGGGGCGATCAGAGAGACTGTTCATGATGTTGAAATGTTTCTTTTTTGCTAATTATTGTAAATTGTTTCGTATACCGAAACTGACATCTGAAACTGTTATAGAAGCTGAAACGTTTCAGTTTCAGTTATTTTTTATCAAATTGTATAAGTACTAAGAGACTTGAATTAATTAAGGTTGGAAGAAATGCAAGAGCACCTTTTGGTTGTATCAGATACTATTTGTAAATTTTATGAATTTGAATTGAATACAAATGCAGAATATTTTGAAGTCTCTATGAAAAGATTCTAACGGGTGGTGATATGAGCTTTGTATCCTTTCATCGTATGTATTTTTTGTATCCTGTCATTTCATTTACATTTTCTTCTGTTTAAATTGGAGAGTTTAAAGGCCCAGAATTCGTCTTATGACGCTCTTGGCTTAATAAATTTAAACTATGTGATTGTCTTCTTAACTTATTCAAAATTCATTTCAGTAATGCTCTGATGTAGTTATTTGTTTTCTTCATCTTCCTACACATCTTTTTTATTTCAAGAATAAATCAGATTCATCACCTTATTTAGCCTTTGTCCTCTGGAGATTTCTATCAATCGATGCATTTTTTTTCATTCACTTTCAGAATTTTGACTCCATAGCCCATAGTGTTCCCCCCTTCTTTGCCAACAACTTTATTAAAAATCCCCAAAACAAACCAAATCTAGCCATCGATTTCCATAGATATATCAAGTGACACGAGAGATCCCTCTCTGAGTTGACCAGGCTAGTGCCTCAACTCTAGAGCTGGTTGAAATAGTTACCTCTGTCGTTTTTCTATTCATCCAGACAAAATTTACAGAGTGCTAACATTATGGCGTCATTGTCGGGGATGAAATTGAAAAATATTTCCTTGGGAAAACGACTTAAAGCTTTAATTTGATCCCTAAGGGTGACAGTGGACCAAATACCTTATTGGTTGAAGATTATCTTTATCCTGGCGAATCCATTACTCAGAGACTAGTTGTACTACACTATGTAAGATAGAAATCCCGACTCCTAAGAAAATCCACACCAGGAGAAACCTAGACTCCGAAACTACAATCCCTGTCTCTAGCCCTGAAAAGCTTGGTCGAAGAAGAAAATAAAAGACAGTAACCCCTGTGTTATGACCAAACCGATATTCTTCCTTGCCTAGAGACTGATTGATTAGTATCGAAGACCTTGAGTTTGATCTAAAATTCGAACACTCCTTGTTCAGAACCAGGTCCGAATCCTGTTTAGATGAGACATTATTTGACGAAACAAGATTCCAAGATTTGATTCTAGCCACTTCTGTCAAACCTGTAGTGACTCCTATCCGAAACCGACAGCCACTCTGACCCCTCACAACAACTATGGAAGCCATATTTTCCCCTCTCATACTGTCTACTCTATTCCATGACTTACCCCAGGAGTACAACCTAAGGATTAAGCTATATGATGTTGAAGGTAACATATCAACCCAGAAACACCTAGACTGGTTTAATGATTTCATAGACTTGGAGGAGGTGTATTTTGCAGATGTGAAAATGAGGTTGTTTACACAAAGCCTTGCAGGAGATGTAAGAAAATGGTTCATAGCCCCTGCACCAGGAAGTATCGTGGATTTCGCATTTTTTGAGACACTCTTCCTTGCTATATGGGGAGATAAGAAAAACCCCCTTTAGTTGTTGACACACTACAACAATATGAAGAGGTCGCTAGACGAAACAGTGCAGGAGTTTTCAGCTAGATTCATGAAGGTGTATAATGTGATTCCTGATGAAGTAAAACCCCTACCTAAAGCTTCTCAGATCAGATAGGTTGATTCTTTCGAAAGTGATTTTTCTTTATTATTGAGAGAGCAAAGATCTGCCATGTTAGATGATATTATGACAGATGCCATTGAAGTCGAAGTAAACCTAATGGATTCAGGAAAAATGAAAGCTAATTCTAACAGAAACATGGGAAAAACTCAGGATAAAGCACAAACTTCCACATCACAAACATCAGAAGAAATATTCGAAGAGATGATGAGAAACATGGAAAGGATGATGGAAATAATGGTATTGGGAAACATACCCAACCCTAGAGAACAAGCTGACAGTCCACCTAGAAATCCGAGGAGACCCACTGGTCCGCAGATTAGGCAAAGAGAGTAGAGAAACCAAGGTAATCAGGCAACTCAAGCAGACCATACAAATAAGGGAAATCAAGGAAATCAGGGAGAACAACAAGTAAGACCTCCTTTTCAGAATAATTATGTGAATGAAGATTATGATGGATATTTTGAAGATAATGTGAAATGTTGTGATGACAAAGAAAATGAGGTGTTTTTGACCAAAGAAGAACACGACCAGTTCATGGATGTGAGTGAAATCATTTTGTAAGATGAAGAGGAAAGGATATTAGTAGAAAAAGAAGATTATGAGACTGGATTGCAAAACT
This sequence comes from Picea engelmannii, assembly GCA_009831015.1. Taxonomy (NCBI): domain Eukaryota; kingdom Viridiplantae; phylum Streptophyta; class Pinopsida; order Pinales; family Pinaceae; genus Picea; species Picea engelmannii. Next base: position 47,611 of record ML809911.1, read on the forward strand.
CCATCATGCAATTCCAAAGGCAATACAATCTCTGAAATCAAAAGGTACCTCAAAATCCTCTGAAAGGTAATCTCCCAAAGGCAAACTCCACCAAAGATGCTCAGAGTAACGTGGCCTCTTCTAGTCAACCCAAAAAAGACTCCACAGGAAAAGATCTAGCTACAAAGGGTTCCACTGTGAAAGAATCTGCTACAAAGGATGCTATGGATAAGGGTAAGCAGAAAGAGGAACCACAGAAGAAAATATTGACAAGAAAAGAAACTATCACTAAAGAGGTAGAAAAAACTCCATCCTCTTTTGACTTCGAAAGAGAGATGGCTAAGATTAATAATTCAGTACCCTTTAACGAATTAATCAGAAATAGCGAATACATAAGTCATATAATCAAGATGCTTAATATGGGACAGACCTATGATACTCTGAACATACAATATGATCACCCAACCATATTATTTGGGTTGAGAATAGAAGAAAGCGGTGAAAGTGAAGAAGTTCCTCCTTTCTATGTCAGCTTAAAAATCCACGACATGACTTTACACAATACTATGTTGGACTCCGGAGAATCTCACAATTTGATGCCTAAAGTGTTCATGGACAACCTGGGTCTTGAGGTCACAAGACCCTATAAGGATCTGTTCTCTTTTGATTCCATGAAGGTGAAATTCCTTGGCATGATAAAAGACATGGTCGTTTCTCTGGTACAAATCTCAGCGAAGAATATGGTGATGGACGTAGTGGTCGCTGATATCCCTCTGAAATTCAGCATGTTGTTGTTCAGGTCATGGGCTGCAAAACTGAAAGGAACCCTCCAGATGGATATGTCATATGCCACTATTCATGTCTTTGGTAAGGACATAATATTATACAGAGAAGTTCTACTGAAATATATGGTCAGCAACAAATTCCAACCTACCAACCATCCTATATACTCAGTAAGCATTGAGTTAGGGTCTTCCATTTTCTTCAATGATATATTCTCAGGAGCAGAAGAGACATAAATAGTCCTGGCGGATAAAGGTATACCCAGGCAGCAGTTGGAAGAAATTTTAGAACAGCAGGGTGACCCAAAAGATCATATATGGAAAATGAACTTCGATGGAGCTTCATGTAGAGAAGGAGATGGAGCTGGCGTGTGGATAAATCATCCCATAGGAGATGTGAAATTGTGCTCTTACAAACTCATTTTTGAATGTACAAATAATATGGCTGAGTATGAAGTGTTAATATTAGGGTTGAAAGTTTTGGAAGAGTTGGGTGCCAAAAGGATTGTTGTACTTGGAGATTCTGAACTCATCATAAATCAAATCAAAGGAATATACCAAGCCAGACATCCTAGATTGAGGGATTATAGAAATATGGTATTAGAACTTCTTGATAATTTTTCAGAATGCAACTTTTCATCAATTCCACGAGAACAAAATCAAGTTTCCAATGCACTAGCCACTTCAGCAACAATGTTCAAAGTGACAATTTTTCCCGAAAAAAGCTACAAGGTTGAAGTCAAGTATAGACCGGCGATACCAGACAATATGAAACACTAACAAGTATTCGAGGACAATAAACAAATAGAAAGATTCCTCGCGATGGAAAACGAGTTCGAGAATTTAAGCATTGATGATGAATATTGTGACGATGAAGTAGATGCAGCTTCTTTCACCAAAGAAGGATACTTTGACAATAAAATTTCTAGCAGAGATATTGTGCAGCTAAAGAGAAACATTATCCCCAAAGTCCTAGTACCATTAGAAAAACATTTTGATAACAACGACATGGCCAGAAGTCCAAATATCACAGTAGATGAAGGGGACGTGGAAGACTGTAATATTGGGACTCTAGAAGACCCGAAGATCATTAAATTGTCCAAGAAGCTCAGCCCTGAAGTCAAAGAAAGGTATGTAAAATTGATGAAAGAATTCCCTCATGTCTTTGCCTGGAGCTACGATGAGTTGAAAGTTTATGATACTAGTATAATCTAGTATGTTATCCTGATAAAAGAAGATCACAATCCATTTAAACAAAAGTTAAGAAGAATAAACCCTCAGTTGTTACCATTGATAGAGAAATAAGTAAAGAAATTGTTTGAAGAAAAAATCATAGTGTCCCTAAGATTCTCCAAATGGGTAGCAAATCTAGTGCCTGTTAGAAAAAAGAGTGGAGAGATCAGATTGTGTGTGGACTTCAGAAATCTAAATAAGGTATCTCTTAAACATAACTACCCTTTGCCCAAAATGGACCACATTCTATTGAAGGTAGTGGACTCTCAAAAGATGTCTATGTTGGATGGTTTCTCGGGATACAACCAGATCATGGTACATCCTAATGATCAAGAAAAGACAACGTTCACCACACCTTGGGGGATATTCATGTACACCAAAATTCCATTTGGGCTTATGAATGCTGGAGCAACATTTCAAAGGGATATGGACATATCCTTTGCATATGAAAAGGGTAAATTTTTTGTTATATACCTAGATGGCATTACTATGTATTCTTCTATAGATGAGGAGCACATCAAACATCTCAGAAGGGTGTTCGAGAAATGCCGAAAATTTGGCATATCATTGAATCCGAAAAAGTCAAATTTTTCCATGGAAGAAGGGAGGCTCTTAGGGCACATCATTTCTAAGGAAGGAATAAAGGTATGCCCCAGCAGGGTTGAAGGAATTTTGAATATTGGCATACCCAGAAGCAAAAAGTAAGTACAATCATTTCTAGGTAAAGTAAATTTCCTGAGAAGATTTATCCCTAATTTAGCAGAGATCATAAAGCATATCACAAACATTTTAAAGAAGGGAAATGAAATCAAATGGATCCATGAGGCTAGAAAATCTTTTGACGACATCAAGGTAGCATTGACAAAGGCTCCTGTGCTGGCTAGCCCAAATTTTGAGAAAGATTTCATACTATTCTCTTTCTCTTCAGAACACACAATTGCAGGTGTATTACTCCAGAAGGATGACCAAAATTTTGAGAAGCCCATAGCATACTACAGTAAGACATTGAGAGAAGCTCCTTTAAAATATGAAATCATGGAGAAGCAGGCATGTGCTTTGGTCAAATCATTGAAAGAATTCAAGGTGTATATTCTACATTCACATACTACTGCTTATGTCCCCAGAAGCTTAGTAAAAGACATCTTAACACAAACTGATCCTAAAGGAAAGAGGGGAAAATGGGTTGCAGTACTATTAGAATATGATCTCGACATCAAGCCCACGAAGTTGATCAAAGGGCAGGGACTTGCTAGACTAATGGCTCAAACAAACTGTGAACTCTTGGGAATAAACTTCACTACAGATATGTCAGAGAATACAACAGAGGAAGAAAGGGTGACTCCACGGATATCTCAAAAATTTATTGACTCTACATCGTATGCAGACATTATCTTTGTGTTAAAAAATCTGCAAGCTCCTCCTGAATATAGTAAAACAAAGGCTAGGTTCTTGAAACTAAAGGCGGTGAAATTTTGCATTGTCAATGGATTACTATACTGGAAAGACTCGAGAGGAATTTTACTGAGTTGTTTGATAGAAGAGGAAACGGAAAGGACCATCAGGGAGTTCCATAAAGGGGACTGTGGAGGTCATCATTATTAAAAGACAACTGTACACAAAATTTTGAGAGCATGTTTTTATTGGCCTAGTATTTTCCTTGATGTTTATAAGGAAGTGTCAAAGTGACATGAATGCCAAATCTTCGATGGGAAAGGAAAATTACAGTCTCTGCCATTGAAACCTATTTCAGTAAAAGATCCTTTCAGGCAATGGGGCTTGGATTTCATAGGAGAGATACACCCACAATCTTCGGCTCAACACAAATGGATCCTGGCTGCAACAGATTATTTTACTAAATGTATTGAGGTTGTTCCTACCAGACAAGCTACAGATGATGTTATCATTAGATTTCTAGAAGACAATATTTTGTCCAGATTCGGATGTCCAATCAAGATTATAACAGATAACGCAGCGACCTTTAAGTCTAAAAAAATTGACAAATTTTGCAGTGATTACAATACAAATCTTGGCCATTCTATATCATACTACCCGCAATGAAATGGATTAGCTAAGTCTTCAAACAAAATCCTGGTCAGAATCATAAAAAAATTGTTGCAAGAGAACAAAAAGGCATAGCACAAGAAGCTCATTCATGCGTTGTGGGATGACAGGATATCCCCAAAGAGATCTATTGCCACATCTCCTTTCTATATTGTCTATGGTACATAATCATCTTTCCTACGACACTAAGATTTTCGGTAATGAAGTTGTTACATGAGAAAGAAGCAGAGACAAATGTTGGTCAGAGAAGGGAGGATGAACTCATCAGTGTGCAGTAGACCAGAGAAAAATATTTCAAGAACGCCCAACTACGTCAAGAGAAAATCAAGGAAGCTTTCAATAGACATACCAAAGTGGATGACTTCAAACTTGGAGACTGGGTACTAAGATGGGAAGCCAAGAATGAAAATAAAGGTAAACATGGAAAATTCGATCACCTGTGATTGGGCCCATTCAAAATTATAGCTTATCGCGGGAACAATGCCTATTTGCTGGAGGAAATTAATGGAGAACTCGTCGGAGGAGGCCTTGTGAATGGTAGGTTCTTCAAGCACTACGTCATTTAAAAAATCATCACTCGCCATTCATTGTACATAGACGCTTTGCATTTTGGTTTTTCTTTAAGTGTGAAAATTGAAATAAAAATATCATGGTTGAAGCCCGAGGTGAAGGCCTTGAGTTGTGTTGAGTAGGTTCAGAGTTTTTGAATAAAATAAATGGATTCAGATCACACACATAAGATTATAGCCCAATGGGTAGGCACTTGGTCTACAGTTCTTTGCTACCTCACAAAGAGAATAACATCCCCAGTTGGAGCCAATGTTATCACCTTATAATTCCTAGATGGTGTTCCAGTTTTAGAATTTTTACGAAGAATTAAATCACCACAGAGCTGTGACAATTTGGAGGACCCGGATATACCTGGTAGCGTATGGAAGAAATAATGGATATATGAAGAGTAAAACTTAGCAGACCGTCAATCTCAAAAGTGGCCCGGATCAACAGCTGAGACGTGTATCGGAGATGTAACTAACATGGAGATTAAGTGGTCGAGGGTGGGCCAGGGAAAACCATTGTGGATTTTTATGGGACGCGTGGCGCCCTTAGAAGTACATCGAAGAAGAGGGTTGTCTGACCAAAACCACCTTTTTTCAACCTCCGATGATAGAGTTTCCAGGCAATACGCGGACCGTAGATCTTGAAGCGACCCAAATCAATGACCGAGCCACATTTTGACAATTGAAGTAGCACGAGAATTAGTTGACAGAGGATGGACCAGGGAAAAATGCCCTGGTTTAAATCATGGACACGTGGAATCCTAAGAGACACATCGGGGCTAAGGGTGGTTCATCCAAAACCATTTTTCTCCAAACCCCGATGGCAATAGATGCCTATAAAAGGAGGAACCTCAGGCATTATTCTATGACAATTTGAAGCATTCAAACGTTCGGAAATTTGGTGCAAAGCTTCCATTCAAATTTCGAAGTTCAGAACCGAACCAGACCAGTTTTCTCATCGCTTATCAGGTATTCTTCACCATGGCTTCCAATCCTATTTTTTTATCTGTGAGTGAACCATATTTTTCCTCCAAGGAGGATGCCCTAATTGACAGAGATTTTGATGTTTTCAATACAGAGAAAATGGTCTCGCTCGTTTCTGTGTCTAAAGAGAATTTTTTGAACAAATATGGATCCCACATACCCTTTCTCGAAGCGGCTCAAGCCTCCCTCACCCATTATGTCATAGAAACAGTCTTCCCATTCCCTAAATTTGTAAGCTGGTGTGCAGAGCGATATTCCCAGGGAGAAAGAGTCATCTTAAACAAATTAGGGTCAGAAGTCCTGTGTAAAGTAGACGGTTTGTCACTCTGACATGCTCTAAATATACCAGATGCCTCCCCCATAGTGTCAGAACCCCTTGAGGAATAGAGAATGATTACAATTTATAGGAATGCTTGCCCAAGGTAAAAACCCTATTTTTGCAAACCATATTCAAACCTAAACATTATTCAGAGAGTCTATCCTTGTCTGTCAGTATAAGCGTTATGATCATCGAAGTCCAGTGGGCTTGTTCTCTACTGAGTCAAATTCTAGGTCTAGACAATGACAAGTTTGTGGTAGAGTTTATGCTAGGGTTCCTATTGATTTTCTTCCTGTCTGACGACAAAAACAACATGGCTACTACAGCTTGGAACATATGCACTATTCTAAATGAAGTGTTAGCAAAGAAGCCCTCGGAGTGGGCCCAAAATTCCATCGACTTACTAAATTCTATACCAACTACCGATATTTAGATCATCGGTGTGAAAGACAGGACTACTTTAATCAATTCATCCAAGAGAATCATTGCCAAGCATAACCTGCTCAGATTAGTCCAGAACAAAGTTGTGCAAATGGAGCATAGCATACAGAAGTTTAAAGACACCTTTGAACAATTGTTTTCTAAAGGCCTCCCCTCATTCTGGGACGGTAAAGGCTCATTATACAATCAGGAAGTTTATCACACTCTCCTCATGCAATGCAGGATGGACCATTCCAGGTTTGAAGATATGGAAGAAAGTCTGAAAGGCCCTAGCTTGGTAGAACATTTAGCTGTTGATTTTGAAATTCTGAACAAGTTCAAAATAGTGAAAGTCAACGTGCCAACCATGTCCTATGCTACGTGCATTGACTTGGAGATTTTGATTAAAGAAATTATGGATTACGAAATCCCCTCTGATGCGCAATGGAAAGAACTCGTGCAGTTGGGTAAGACAAAGTACAACGTCCCCAGAACCAACAGATGATATCCATTTGTCACCAATATTGCAGATCCAACAGAAGAACAAGGTAGAACAAATGTCATGGAAGCAGCCAGGTGGTCAGAGAGACTATTCATGATGTTGAAATGTTTCTTTTTTTCTAATTATTGTAAATTGTTTCGTATACCAAAACTCACATCTGAAACTATTATAGAAGCTTAAACATTTCAGTTTCAGTTATTTTTTATCAAATTGTATAAGTACTAAGAGACTTGAATTAATTAAGGTTGGCAGAAGTGCAAGAGCACCTTTTGGTTGTATCAGACACTATTTGTAAATTTTCTGAATCCGAATTGAGAATAAATACCACCTTACTAAGGGGGGAGTGGAATATATTGTTAGAGCTCACAACATGATGTTAAATACAACACTTGTTAGTGCAGGGCAAATGAAAAGACTCATAAATACTAATAAGAGATATGTACTCATGGTCGTTAGAGAGAAATATGTCGGGACATCCAACGCTTTCCAAGGGTGTGATCCATCTCATAAAAGGGAATTGATTGATATTTTTTATAATTATGATGATATTTTACAGGAACCAGATGGATTACCTCCTAAGAGGGAAATCCAACATGATATACATCTTCAGCAGGATTCTCCCCTTCCTAATGTGGGCATGTACAGGATGTCAGTTGTGGAGATGATAGAGATCAAGAAGCAGGTACAGGGCTTATTGGATCAAGGGGTCATTAGGCCCAATTCGTCTCCTTTTGGTTCTTTGATCATGATGGTGCCAAATAAAGATGGAACATGGTGAATGTGTGTTGATTATTGGGCATTGAATAAAATCATGGTGAAAATTAGATACCCTCTTCCTCACATAGATGATTTACTTGATCAATTTAAGAATGTTGTCTATTTCACTAAGTTGGTTTTGCATAGTGGATATCATCAAATTTCATGTGTGTGATGAATGATGTATTCAGTCCTATCATAGATGAATTTGTGATTGTATATTTAGACGACATTCTTGTTTTTAGCGGGACTTGGGATGAGCATGTGAGGCATGTAAAGAAAGTATTGGATACTTTGCAAAGGGAAACGTTGTATGTAAAATTGTCTAAATGTGAATTTGTCAAGACTTCACTTGTGTACTTAGGTAATATTGTAGGAGGAGGACAATTAAAAATTGACCCTTCCAAAATTGATGTAATTGTAAATTGGCCTAAGCCAAAAAGTGTAACTGAATTTCGAAGCTTCTTAGGTGTAGTCCAGTATTGGAGGAGATTAATTCCCAACTTCTCCTTCATAGCAGCTCCTCTACATACCTTAACTAGTGTGAAGAACAATTTTCAGTGGGAAGGAAAGCAACAAAAATATTAGCACTACCAAATCTTCAACATCCTTTTGAGATCAAGACAGATGCTAGCAGATAAGCCATGGGTGCAGTATTGATGCAATATCGTAAGACTATATGTTACCACTCTAAAACTTTTAACCAGGATGTTGTTAACTATCCTACATATGATAAAGAGTTGTATGCATTAGTCCAGAGTGTAAAGAAATGGAAGCACTACTTGTTAGGGAACAAAACAATCATACATATTGATCACCAACCCTTACAGTATCTTCAAGCACAGACCAAATTGCAACAATATCGACACTACAGGTAGATGGGTTTCCTACAACAGTTTCACTTGGTAATCAAGTACAAAAAGGGTATAAGTAACAAGGTAGTTGATATGCTTTCTAGACCTCCTATTGTTTCTTCTATTATTTTGAAGAATGCTTCCTTATCTCATGATAGCTATATAGAACAATATGCCATCGATAAATATTTTAAAGAAGTATATGCAAAGCTAACCCTTGGTTCACAGGTAGAGAACTATTGTCTACAAGGAAAGCTACTCTACCATCTTGGAAAGCTATGTATTCCTACAAGTGAATGAGTCCATGTAATACCAGAAGCTCATACTTCTCTTGTGTCTAGGCATTCTGGGTTAGGAAAAACTATGGCTCATTTGTATAGGTTTTGTTACTGGCCTCAAATGAAAGCAATTGTAACTAAATATATAAAGGGGTCTGTGATGTGTTCTACTTGTAATCCCACTAACAGAAAACTGGGGCTATACTCACCACTTCATGTTCCATCCCATCCATGGGAAAGTATATCCATGGATTTTGTAGGGGGTTTACCAATGACCAAAGGGGGTCATGATTATTTGTATGTTGTAGTGGATAGGTTCAAAAATATGTGTATATTGATGCCTTGTAAAACAAATATCACTGTTGATCACATTGCTAATATCTTCTTTTAGCATGTTTGGGTTCACTTTGGATTACCCACGTCTATCATCTCGGATTGAGATACTCAATTCCTTGGGGACTTTTGGACTAGCTTGTGAAGAATGATGGACACCAAATTGAAGAGGAGCACTACTTTCCATCCACAGATCGACGAAAAAATAGAGGTGGTAAACCGAACAGTGGTACTTTTGCTTCTAGGCTACTGCAACAAGTATCCTAAGGTATGGGATGAATAGATACCCTATGTACAATATGCGTACAACCAAGATTTACATTCATCCACTTAGAGTTCACCTTTTGAGACATGTTTTTGGCACCTACCAAAGGTTCTTTTGGACTTGATGTATGGGAGAGATGTCGATGTAAATGAAGAAAAAACAGAGGACAGAGCCCTCAAGTTCATCTAGAGGATTCAGCAGATACACCAGCTAGTCAAGGAATAGTTGGAGAAAATTCAAGCACAGTATAAAGCTCGGCATGACAAGCACATGGTTAATCATCAGTTCTAGGTTGGAGACTAGGTATGGATTCACATCAGCAAGGAGAGATTGAAGGGTGAAGGCAAGAAACTCAAACCCATTCATTATGGACCCTTCACTATCTTGGAGAAAAGTGGTACCAATGCTTTTCGTCTGGATCTTCCACCTTATATGCAAATTTACTCAGTTGTGAACGTTGAGAACTTGAATTGTTTTGAGCCTCCCATGATCATGGATCAATATGAGGAAGTTTCAATACTAGCAGTTGATGAGTTTTTACCTGAATACTTGGATGAGCTACAGGAATATATCATCCTAGACAAGAGGACAAGGACTTCACGCAGGGGTGATGTTGATTATCTTTGAGTAGGCTTAAAAGGCACACATCCAAGGAAGGCAAAGTGGATTGAGAAGGACAAAGTGAGGGGAATCTTCCCTCACTTAACATTTGATTGATGAAATATTTTGGTGGTCCAAAAAGGATCCAAAGAAGGCTAAGAACG
>ML809911.1:77095-95116 GCA_009831015.1 Picea engelmannii
TTCATAGCTTTATGTCCAAAATTATTACATGCATAACATAAACCACAAAATATAGTTTGATACCTAGGAGTTGAAGATCTTCTGAAATGAGGTGCTCTTATGAATCCTTCTTATTCTTGAGGCCTATCTGTCTGTTGTTGATTATGAAATATGAATCTTCTTGGTGGAGGAGTGTCCCTGTAATCTTCCTTGTATATCTTCCTATCCTCTTTGATTGTTTCTACATAGCTCTTTGGATTTGTTTCTTGATCTGTTGTTTTGGAGCTTGATCTCTTTTCTGTCTAATTGTATCCAAGTCTGGACTTGTCAAGATGAGATTTTTTACTGCTGATAATGTCATTCAAAACTTTTGAGCTATTCTGCATATTTTTCTTTTGAATATCCTTTCTTAGTATGACAACCTCTGCTTCCAAGTTTCCAATGATCTTGTCCTTTTCTTCCAGTTGTTCTTTGAGTGCTTCTTCAATTCTTTTATCTTCTTCTATTTGAACCTTCAATTTTGTGATCATTTGTTCTAGTTCTTGAGTGTCCTTTTCTTGTCTAGTTTTTCTTGCAATTTCTTGTTTTCCCTCTTTTCTCTTCTGATAACTTCTATGGCACACATTAATTCTTCTCAATAGTCAACTTCTGCCTCTTCAATTTCTTCTTCGACTTCTTCACATTCTTCTTCGGCTTCTTCATATTCTTCTTCAGAGTCTTCTTTGTCAGAGTCTTTTACTACCATGAATAGAACTCTTCCTATCTCATTGTCACTAACTTCATCTTCATCTGATGATGAGATGTCTTCTTTGGTGTATAAGTTTTTCTTGAAAACTTTCTTTGTAGTTCTTTTGCCTTTATATGTGTGTTTTCCTTTTGAGTAACCTTCATCATTTCTCTTTTTCTTATGAGGACATTTGTTAGCAAAATGACCAATAACATCACAATTAAAACAAATTAAAGGGAGCTTACCTCTATACCTACCATTGGTTCCCTTGTTCAATATTTTGACGAAGTTGTCCACTTCTTCATCATCTTTCGAGGTGTCACTGTTGTTGTTATATTCTTCTTGTTCCTTTTTATTTTGCTTTGATCTTTTGGATGCCTTGAAGGATGCTTCTTTTACATCTAGATTTTCCTGCTCAGTTCTCATTTCATATGTTGTGAAGATTCCATGCAGTTCGTCCATGCTTATTGATTCCAGTTTCGATCTTTCTTCTAGTGTCGATATCTTAGGGTTGAATATCATAGGAAGAGATCTTAGTATCTTTTGAACAATTACAGATTCTTCAGTTTCTTCTCCCAATCCTATGATTGCATTCATTGTTTCATTGACTCGTAAGAAGTAGGCTATGATATCTTCATCTTCCTTCATTTTTAGTTGTTTGAACTGACCTCTGTAAGTCTGAAGCTTTGTTGCTTTGACTTTTGTATCTCCTTCATAAATGTTTTTAAGCTTGTCCCAAATCTCTTTAGCGGATTTACAATGTGCAACTTTGGTGAATATCGTATCACTGAGACCATTCAAAAGTGCATTTGTGGCTTTGGAATTATTCTCAACGAGTTTTACTGCTTTGTCATTTGTTGGTGGAACTGTTGGTGTTGTGTATCCATCTACAATTGATTGCCAAACTTGAAATCCTTGTGCCTGTATATATGTCCTCATCCTTATGCTCCAAAAAACATATTTGTGTCCATCAAACTATGGTATTCCATTTTTATATGAGTTGTTACTCTCCATTATCTACCTTTCAGTGGTTAAATTGATTTCTTAAGGAACCTGCTCCGATACCAATTGTTGGATTACTGAGAGGGGGGTGAATCAGTAATAGAGAAATTTAATCATTTTTAACCATATAATCCAAGTGTTATATAAATGAAGCATTATCATCCAATAACTTTAGAGTAAATAAGAAATGAACAAATGAAAAAACATACACATACACAATACACCAGTGTTTTACGTGGAAACCCAAATCGAGAGAAAACCATGGAATGTTTTTTCTTATATGTCTTGAAGAATTACATTCATTGGAAGCACCAACTTCCTTTGTTTTCCAGCTAAAACTGGAATGAGGCTCCAACCCCCTAGTTTCTCAGGCTACAACCTAAGGGAAGATCCAACTCCCCAATTCTCTGGCTATAACCAGAAGGAGGCTACAACCCCCTATGTTCTCCAGCTACAACCGGAAGGTGGCTACAACCACTTGTCCTTGCCCCGTCCTACCACCCTGAAGTAGAAGTAGAATGATGGAACCACTGTCAACCTGTCACTGTGATATATACCATTGTAAACCTATACCAATAAATCTAAACCATGCATCAACCTATACCTCAACCTGTAATCAACCTGTACCATAAACAAGTGCATCAACCATGCACCAACATGTACCAAATAACCTGTAATCAGCATGTACCATAAACAAGTGCATCCAACCATGTACCAAGTATGTACCAATCATGTGTCAACTACCCATCAACTATGACTCATCAATATGAACCAACATCATAAACTATACACCTCATGTATGTGCCAACTCATCAACTACGTGTCTCAACTATGTACTCAACATGTACCTCAACCAAAAGCCCTCATCAATTTCATCATCCAAATCTGATTTGTAGCTCTGTAATAGACCTGGTGTATATGATCACATTCCTACAAACCTTCCTTAACTTCAACAACAAGAGACTAGCATTTTCATCAAACTTTTATTTAGTCTCACATGCCTAGTTTTGGATTAGTCAACAACCTTAACTTGAAGTAATCATAACTTTGTATCTGTAATGTATAAAGATATGAAATTGATACAAAATTTTCTTCAGTTTTTTTTTTGCAACTCCTCCAGGTTTCACTACTTGGAACCTCTCAGAAAAGGAGTTATAGAAAAAATGGCATACCTTGTTGAATTCTGGCGTATTCTAGAGAGTGACCTTGTAGAGCGTGCCCCGCATGAAATGTTTGTTGAATTGATCTCAAAATTTTACACATCATACTAAAAATTGTACCTTAACCAACACATTTGGTTTCACTGAATTTGGATCTATTATGAAGAAGTTATGACATTTTTACCCGAAACACCTGTTTTTGACTAGTTTCAGGACTAGCCACAAACCCTATTTTATATGGAGTCTAACTCCAAAAATAAAATGAACCACAAGCTTATTTTTTTACCACAGATACTTGGATATGTTTTATCAATGGCATAGAAATTTCACGGTCTGAATCATTATAGAAAAAAATTTATATTTACAATGGTGAGATGACCTGTAAATAACATACCTTAGAAAGCACCATCAAAATAATTTATCCTTCCTTGCATTTCGGCCTTCTTTTCTTCACTTTCCCTTAGAATTTCATCTTAGATATCCTTGGTTACCTCAAACACCTATAGATATTCAATATTCTCAAGTGTGAATTAAAATGAGAGAGCCTCGCCTCTTATTTATACTCTCCAAGTAGCTTCCTTAAAAACATCTTCTAGGTCACTTAGCCCCATTTTCCTTATTTTAGGGTTAACCCACTTCTAATTTCTCTATTAAATTTATTATTGAAATAATTTATTTTGTATTCACTTTGAATTATAATACACTCATTACTTCACTTTATAATTTACCTTTTAAAATCTCTTAAACCACTTTGACTACTTTGACCTTTTGGGGCTTCTAGATGACATATGAGGGTCCTCCAACTTCGTAAGGCCATAACTCTCAAACCGTGAGGAGTTATGTGATGTTCCACATACCACCAGAAATGGAATGACATTTACTATCCATATAGAATAGTATTATCTAAAAATATATCATAACTCATACTGTTATCCATCAAACAAACTTGGGTCCATTACCCAAACCTGGGGTCTCGAACTTCTCATGGCCATAACTCTCTAACCGTGAGGAGTTATGTGACGTTACACATACCACTGGAAATGGAATGGCAAGCACTATCCATCTAGGATATCATTATTCCACAATTAAGCATAGGTTCTCTTGCTCTGCAAAGCGTCTTCCCGTTTAGGATTTCACCATAAGTGGACCACTTTGGAGTTCATCCATCTTTACTTCTTATCAACCATGACAAGACAATAATGAGTCATCTTTACATCAAAAAATCTTGGTTCCGTTACCCAAACCTTTGTGTTGAGGGGCTTTCTTCAAGGGTTGACATCAATGACAACCAACCTTAATCAACATCTATAGCTATTTAGAGCTAGTTTGTTTGTTAGGATATCATTTCATTGAAATAGTTCTTCACAACAAATCTTGTATTATGTTGAAATATTTTACTATGCAAGATTATTTCTTTAGATCTTAATTTTTTTGAATTTATGAAAATAATTGAAATATGAAAATGAGAGAACAAGAAAATGAACACACCATCCACAAAAATGAACATAGGATGTATCCTAGGAAGCCAGATATGAAAGAAAAACTAGCTAGAAGGTGTGGCCTATGCTAAGCTCTCTTTTCTTCAATTATGAAAAATGAAAATACAAAGAAAAGGGCACTCGGTATGGAGTTTCCTATGACATTGTGTCCTGAATGGTTGCTACATAATCTTCTTCCTCCTTTGTTATGCTCTCAAATCCCACTCCTATATTATTTTCTCAATTATGGAAGAATTACAATGCTAAAAGAATGGAATCCCCTATCCTCCCAGTGTCCCAATATTTAACATAGTCTAATAGTCATCTAGGGATAGGGTTTTTGCATGCCTCAACCCTTAATTAGTGTTAGGGTTTTGGACCTACAAGATTCTTCTTGAAATTCCACATGTGGCTAGCCCCACACATGAGTAATGGGGGTTGACATGGAATCCACTTGGTACCATGGTGCTCAACAAGATAGGTCAACTTGTGAGAGGTATGACTTTCATATACAAACTTCAGTTGAGGTTATTTTCACACCATTGGAAAGCTCTCGGTGTGTAGAATATATTTAAGGGATTGGGAGCTATGATCTCAAATTTTTGACCCAAAAAAGTTTTCTTCAATGCCTCAAAAGCTCTAGAAGGTTTTGGACCCCAAATCTCCAAATTGGGACCTATCACTAAAATGGGCCTTGCAAGTCAATTCCTCTAGGTTTTCCACCCATAAAGTACCAATATAGATGAGAAATTATATAATGATTCATTTTGGATCACAACTTCCCATTTAGGGAGGCTTTTGGTCCCCAAAATATTTTACTGAATGATGTGAGGAAATGTTTCCTCTATCTTATCCATGGAGTACCATTTTTCCTTGCCTAGAAGTTATAATTTCAACCCAATCTGCTAGAGGTCATGCTGCCCCTATCTAGTATTTCTAGACTTCTTCTACAAAATTGTATATTCTACCAATTTTACCTAATCTTCTGGTGTTAATTCCTCTATGGTAGGTAAGACCTGCTCCTTAGTTTTGTGATCCAACATGGAATGCTCATAGAGTTTTAGATTTTCCACACTCACTACTAAGTAAATGCACATATATGGGGGTAAAATGAGTCTATAGAAATTATCACCCACCTTATCCAATACCTCAAAAGGACCATACTACATATCCTTGATCTTCTTACTAGAACCATATAGCCTTTCCTTGTTTATCTACAACCAAACTTTATCTCCCACCTTGAATGTTTTCCTAGTTATGTGTTGTTCATGTAAGACCTTGTACCTTTCCTATGACTTATTCATAATCTCATGTACTTGCAAATGGAACAATATTATATTTTCAATAAATTTATATACTCTCAATGCTTCTCCTATGATGGCTTCCCTCACTCCTTGTTTTCCATATACAACATCCAAGGCCAAAGACGAAAAATACACAAATAAATTTTTGAAAGGGGACTTATCAATAGAAGTATGGACTACTTTGTTATAAGAGTGTTGAATATAGATTAGGTTTTCATCATAGGTCTTTGGATGCTTCTAATTGTAACCCCTTAAAATATGAATCAAATTCTCGTTGACTATTTATGTCTACCCATCTGTCTATGGATAGAAAGTTGTAAATCACTTCAAATTGGTGTCCATAATTTCCCAAAGTGTATTTCAAAAGGAACTGATAAATATGGTATCCCTATCTGAGATGATGCTCCTTGGTATTCCAAAGTGCACCTAACTTGTTCAAAGAACATGTTTTTTGGTTATTTTCCTTTGATGGTATTTTTACAAGGCATAATAATGCACATCTTGTTGAACTTGACAACTACTACAAACATATGGTCATGTCCCTTCTCGATTGTTGGCAAGCCACCCACAAAATCCATGGAAATACTTTCCCAGGGTTGAGTGGGTACAAATAAGGGATCACATAAACCTTGATTTATATTGTTGGGATTTTTGGTACAAGTATGCATCCTCTAATATTCGAAGCTATATCTTCTTTCATTCTGGTCCAATACACATACCTTTGAAAGTTTTATCTTCCCAACACCAAAAAAATTTCAACCTTGGAGGTGTGAGCCTCATTTATAAGTTGAAATATTTCACCTTTAGCGATGTAGAACTTGTTTAGATTGTAGAGAAATACATTTTGGATATGAAAGTCATCCTTACCATCACCTTATACTACATGAATTTGGCCCTATAGTTGTTTAAACACCTATTTAAATTCCTCATCTTTTATGTATTCCTCTTTTTATGCATCATGGGCAAAAGGCTCCATGTGCATATGTTAGTTCATTCTACATGTGTGTGCATCCTTCTTAACGTTGGGGGGTTGAAGACCCAGGGTTCGTTCAGAGTTGACCAACAAAAACCCCAATGCATAGACATATAAATCCTCATCCAAAGACTGAATAAGGTCTCACCTAATATGCGATGAGAATCACATATACCATAGGGTATTTTGTTAGTGATGAAGGGATAATTACGCAGGATTCCATCCAGGTTGGCATTCATACAATCCATTGTAAACTACTTAACAACTAACAATATGTAACAACAACACTTATATTCAATCAACACATGACCAACACACCACAATACCAAAATCACTACAAATTTATTATCTTCATTCAACCATTCACATACATACATTAAGCAACTCATCAATTGACAACAACAAAGCCCTGCTCTCTTATGCATTTTCTCAGTATTACATTGCATAATGCCATGATCTTTCTTTCACAATCTATAGATATTATAGACCCAGACTCACAACTAGATTCATTACAAGACATAGGATCAGAGTGAGCTCAAGGACATTGACAGCATAAAACTCACTATTGGATAACCAGTTGAGTAGATAAAATGACTAACTCTCTTTCTATCATTGTTTCTCCCTTTCATCTGCTTCTTGGATCTAGTGCTCTATCACTTTCATTTCTAGGCCACTCTCTCCTCTTACTGCCAATATCACACGCTTATGTCACCATCATGCATTCCATGTGTCCTATTTGGAGTCATGGCCATATTAACTACCTTTCCAACTCATCTCCTTACTGGTGCATGATCTCTCATGTTTCTTGAAGTAATCATTCAGGAAGATTTCCTGAAGATTATTTTCTTGATTCTATCATGCATGTGTGTTAAGTTTTGAGCTATTATTAGGTTATGTTTCAATTTACTAGGTAACCATAGCATAAGTAGGATCAATTAGAGAAAAAAAAATCACAAGATACACAACATTTATCCTGGGAAACCCTCATGTGGGAGGAAACCCAACAAAAAATTCCTTAATATAGATAGCCAATACAATGCCAATACAATAAACCAAAACACTAGAGAATATCCAACACTTAGCAATGCGCCTCTCTCTTCCTTCTTCTCCCAACTGCATCTCTCCAAACTTGCACACTTTATGAGTGAATGAGTGAGTGAGATAATGAGGTGCTAGCCTCCTATATTTATACTAGTTGGAAGGCGCTGGAAAGGTGTCTCTTCATTGGGCAGAGTCAACTTCTCTTCATAGTGGTTAAAACCACTTTAATTAGGAATGGGGGGCGACTTCTTAATTTGCATAATGTAATTAGGGTTCGACCAATCCACAAAATGGGATTTAGTCAAGTACAAATCCCTACATGATCAATCCACAAAAGGGGATTGCTCTGATGAATAATAACTCAATAATAAATAGAATAATCTTTGCAGTTACAATATTTAAACACTCCCCCTTAACAAGAAGGGTATTCTACAACATCATCAGGAGAGAGAGAGAGAGAGAGAGAGAGAGAGAGAGAGAGAGAGAGGTCATCAACATCAACAACATCTGGAACAATGACTGTCATATCTATAAATCATCGAAAGTTTTTCTCATCATCAATATCATCATCCACAACAAGAAGTTGGAATGGAATCATCATCTGCATCAAAATGGATTAGTATAACACCAATACATCATCATCATAAATAACAACATGAGGTTGATACAACCTCAAAAGCAACAACATCATAGCATGAAGGTTGGAGCATCATCAACATCAGTACTGAGCTAGAAATATTCAGCACGAAGCTGGCATCTCATCAACATCAACACGAAGCTAGAAATATTCAAGATGAGGATGGCATCTCAACAACATCAACACGAAGTTGGAAATATTCAACACAAGGTTGGCATCTCAACAACATCATCATGAATCTAGAAATCTTTAGCATGAGCCTGGCATCTCAACAACATCAGCCCGAAGCTGGAAATCTTCAGCACAAGGCTGGCATCTCAACAACATCAGCACAAAGCTGGAAATCTTCAGCACAAATCTAGCATCTCAACAACATCATCATGAGGCTGGCATATCAACACTACTCCCCCTTTCGAAGGAGTTCCTTTCAGACTATACCAATCTTGTCTCGAAAGTGCTCAAACTTTACACGAGACAGAGGCTTGGTCAACACATCTACAACCTGCTCATTTGTGCCAACATAATGGAGCTTTAAATCTCCCCTCTGCATCATATCATGAATGAAGTGATACCGGATATCTATGTTCTTGGACTCATCATGGAACACATCATCTTTATACAACTCTGGTTATCACATAGGATCACAACGTCTTCCATCTCCAGATCAAATAGATCTTTCAACAAAATCCAAAGCCATATGGCTTCACAACTGGCAGAACATGCAACAATGTATTCCACGTATGTCGTGCTGGGAGCAATGTTGAATTGCTCCCTAATCTGCCATGAAGTCATGGCTGACCCCAAACTAAAACAACATCATGAAGTGCTCTTTCTATGAGAAACGCTTCCAGCTCAATCTGAATCAGTATATCCATACAATCTGAAGTCATAATCTCTAGTATAATAGAGACCAAAATCCAATGTACCCTTAAGATATCTCATAACATGTTTTGTAGATACAAGGTGAACACGTCTGGGCTCTACCAGATACTTACTCAAAAGGTGTTCACAACAAAACATATATCCAATATGTTATTCATCAGATACATCAATGAACCAATAATATGTTTGTATAGATTAGTGTCAACCAATTCTGACGAGGTATCTACCAGGAGCTTCAACTTCATTTCCATGGGTGTGTACATGCATTTACATTTCAACATGTCAAACCTCTTCATTATTTTAACTACATGCTTCCCTTTGTTAAGGAAGATCTTTTCTATGATCTACCAAACTTCAAGACCTAAGAGATAATGCATTAGGTCTTTCATCAAACTCTGTAGCGAGCTTCTTCTACAATATGTGATGAGATTTTCTTCATCTTATCAAGAATACATCATCTACATATAGTAGAAACAATAAAACTGGCTCATAACCTTGAAGTAAATGTTAGAATCAACTTTACTCTTGGTAAATCCCAAGCTCGTCAGAAAACTGTCAATTCTGTCATACCAAGCTCTAGGAGCTTGCTTCATCATGTAGACATGAGTCTTTATATATTCAATTAAAATCAAATTTTCAAATCACTTTGTACTAATATGGTACATTTGTTCAACTGCAACTCAATCTGTACAATCATGTGCTAGCTCTATGTGCTTTCTGCAAAGCACTATTTGTCTCACTGCCTGAGAGTATGTCCTCTCCTCTTTCTGCAATTGTTCTTCTGGAAGTGGGATTCTGCACCTGTAGTTTTTCTGAAGTTGAGAATGGCTGCTCCATTCTCACTGTGACTATGGAATCTAAGAGTAACTCATCTACTTTATCACGACAACAAATTCATATGAAACTGATAGTGGATCAATAACTAATACTAAAGGTAACTCTTCTTCTTTCATGGAGGTAACTCTATATTTTATTGTATTCATATCTCCATGACCCAACTAATGTACTTCATAAACTTCCATTCAATTTTAAATATGGGCATTTCTCCCCCTGCATATCATACTATATATGAATCATGGTTGTTCTGGTTGTTTTCATGAATACTGAAACTATTTCTTAAATTTATGGAGTAAGTGTCTCATCATAGTCTTCTCCCTCTTGCTAGGAGAATCCTCTAGACACACATCAAGATTTGTACATCTATAACATGCTTTATATGTTAGATAAATCTTGGAATTCATTACTGACTTCTCTTCTAGTCTCACGGAAAAATCCATATCCTAGTCTTTCTGACTGGCTTCCTTTTCTGTCACTGAAACACGAGAATCTTCCGAGGATATTTCATATCTCTTAGAAGTTTTTGAAGCTGTGATCTAGTCTTCTCATGGCATCTGTCTCCCAGTCTTGGAAGTTGTCTCTTCATCTTATCCTTTTGAGATTATGCTTACTCTTGATTTCTTCTAAGTCTACAAGGACTTCATCATCCCTTATGGGGTATACTTAGTGTTGAATACCAAGTCTAAATATGAAAGGTTGAGTCAAACTTCAAACGAGTTATGCTTCCCGTCAAGGTGGCTTCATTATCCTTTGACCAAGTCTTTTGTGAGTTCTTGTTCTAATGTTTGGTCATCTTTTGAGCCTTATGTTCCTTACAATCAATCTTCATATGAGATACTCTGGATCTCAAAAATAGCTTCTTCATCATCTTCTTTGGTACATGGATGTATATCGTCATGTCCATGACTTGGGTATTTTGCTTCATGTCTCATATAATCTATTGCATTTTATAACCTTCACTACAGATTCCTCAAGGTTATCACATGTGACCTGAACCAAAATCAACAAAACAATAGGAAAGAATAATACTCTTTTGATAATAATAATAAAACAATAGCACAAATAATCGCCACAGTAGCTCCTTTAGAGCTATCACTCGTGACATGCCTAAAACAATGATCAAAAGTAAAAAATACAATATGAAATGAGATCAACACTCTTATAGTGTTGTGATCAAACATTCATCCATGGTAACCTGGAACCAACACAAGAAGTTTCTCCTAGAGGAGATGTTAGTTGTATCTTGGTAAATGATTACATTAAGCATTTATCTCAATATTCTCACATGCTACCAAGTATAATACTTTTCAAAGACTGCTTCCTCAACTATAGTGTTTACTTGTAATGGGGTATTTATCAACTTGTCATGTGCAACTTTCAATCTTATCAACTTAATTAATCAAACCTGGAACCTGGATTCTTGTCCTCAAGAATGAGTGTGTTTCTTTTCTTCCAAGTCTCCTTCACTCAACATGACAAGTAATTTCTTCAACCCGTCTTTTGTAGTAAGATGTTATGCTATCTTGATAGAAGTCTGGGTTAGAGAATAAACTCTACAATCTCAACTTTAATCGATCTAATACCTTGAATTTAATTTTGACCAAAGGTTAATATGATGGGCATAGCTTCAACATGCAACCTAGATCAATATAATGTTATAACAAATAGATGCATATCAAAATAATAAAACCTTGGTTTCATTATTCCTCTGAATGTGTTGGATATGAGATCATTCTGGATCTATGGCAAGATATCCCTTCTCCTGCAAATACCCTTTAAAGCTTAATAGTTTAAACATATGTGAGTACATACCTCTGATAATAGTGGCACCATCTGGTAGCAACGGTAATAATTACCAACCCTTTTAAAAATTTCAAGGGTGACTGCAACTAGTACTGCAGCTGATACTTCAGCTGATACTTCAACTACAACTACAACTTAGGGTTTTGTGAGGAAACCTTAAATTTTCAAACTTCAAATTTTGAAATTATGATCCAGTGACAAGATGCACTTGGCTGAGGTGAGTTTGTTGGCACTGTTAGATTTCAAAAATTTATAGTTTTTCCCCTTGAAACTAGACCTGCGAAAATCTAGATTGGTACTTATGGTACTGGTTCTGGTTTCCTGGTTTTTCGGTTTTATGGTACTTCTGGTTTTTTGGTTTTCTAGCACCAGTCAAAACTAGGGTTTGACTTTTTGGAGGCTTTGTTCACTAAAAAGGTGCATTCAAGCTACCAAAAGATTCACTAGGGTGGGGCGCACTTTTATAGATGGTTTTTAGGAAAAAAATCATATCCAACCAAAAGCCCTTATTTTCTTGTACGACAACAATGACGTTTTTTCTTATCCAATGAAAGGTGCTATATTCATCTTAGCTTTGATACCATGTTAAGTTTTGAGCTATTATTAGTTTTATTTTCAATTTACTAGGTAACCATAGCATAGGTAGGATCACTTAGAGAAACACAATCACAAGATACACAACATTTATCCTGGGAAACCCTCATGGGGGAGAAAACCCAGCAAAAACTTTCTTAATATAGATAGCCAATACAATGCCAATACAATAAACCAAAACACTAGAGAGTATCCAACATTGAGAAATGCACCTCTCTTTTCCTTCTTCTCCCAATTTCATCTCTCCAAACTTGTGTACTTGTTGAGTGAATGAGTGAGTGAGATAATGAGGCGCTAGCCTCCTTTATTTATACTAGCTGGCAGGCGCTAGAAATTTGTCTCTTCACTGGGCAGGGTCGACTCCTCTTATTAGTGGTTAAAACCACTTTAATTAGGCTTGGGGGATGACTTCTTAATTTTCATAATATAATTAGGGTTTGACCAATCCACAAAAGGGGATTTGGTCAGATACAAAGCCCGACATGATCAACCCACAAAATGGGATTGATTTGATAAATAATAACTCAATAATAAATAGAATACTCTTTGCAGTTACAATATTTCAACAATGTGGTGTCTTCGTAATTTCTATCATGCATCACGAAACTCAAACCAGAGCACATTGGAAAAACTTGTGTTGGTGCACATTGGAAAAACTTGAACTGGAATGCATTACAAAAACTTGAACTAGCCCACATTAGAAAAACTTCAACTAGCACGCACGCCTCCTATCACTTATTACTCAATTATTTGAGTGCATGCAAAAATTGAATTGTTTGTTTACGCACGTGATATTTACCCAAAACTTTGGGTACCAAAAGGCCCCCACTACTATTGTTTGGCTCATCCTCGAGTCAAGTGCCTCATGGAGTGACTGATGTGATGAACAAAACTATCTTCATGAGCTCCTAAACGAACTCTTGAATTGGCTATTAGACTCGTTTAGGGTGTCATGAAGTTCATAGGTGAGGTGAGCAACCACATATACATTTGTTTTTTTGACCTTAGGGGTTTTCATGTCCATTGTTTCCATCCTATTGATCAAGGGGGAAACAACGACGTGCGTGTCTGTCAATTAAGTATAAAGGGTTTAGGCCTTATCGGCTACAGTAGTGGTTAGCTTTGATATGCATTGTTGCTTAGTCTAGACGACAACAATCTCCTTAGTTCCTTAGCAATATCCTTCACATAGTTGTGCAATTCCAAGCCCCAAAATTATATAGAGTCTCTAATATCATAGTCGATGGAGTGCATATCTTTCACTTTCCCCATCTGTGATCCTATAAAGCTCACATTTCAAGGTAACGACAACTCTAGTATATGTCGATCTTGGACTATATTTGACTTATTACGGGCATGTGGCTTGCTTGACGAAAGCAATTCAAATTATTCATGTCGAGTCCTCTTTTTGCTAGCATCAATATGTGGATATTGTGCTCTTGATTACTTTTTATCTCTTCTTCCGTCATTCTGAAGTTTTGGAATCTATCTCGTAGACTAGAAATAGGAATGCATATTCTTAACTAGGAAAGTATTAACTTGAGGAGAGGAAAGTTTCTAGGCAAGTATGGTGGTACAGTTGTGGGAGCATGCACCAAGTCATTAATATCTCAAAGTGTTGTATGATTCTCTTTGAACCCCACCAAAACATTCATACTTTTATCGTCTCGTTAGTCCCTCCAAAATTAATTAAGAGAGTGTTTCATGTTGTGGCCCCATAGGCATTCTAGATTTTTGGGCGATGTCAGCCCTCTACATGCCCTTTTTCATTCATGGTGCATGTCCATCCATTTTTATTATCAAACGTGCATAATCCATAGGTGGGATCTTAGTATTTATCGTCAGGTACCATCACAATAGGTTACTCCCTAGGTATTGTACAATGGGTTGGAATTTTTTTTATCATGAAAAGATTTGGTTCGTCATAATTTAAGTGTGATGTTGACATATCTGTACATGTGCGAGTATTATTCTTTAGGGGTATCAAACTTGATTTTTACAAACCCCTACTTTGGCTCACCCTTGATTAATTGGTCGCAGCAACCCCTGACGAGTGACAACGCTTCTTCACACATTCCCAACCACTCAGTTTATACCATGGAGGAACTGGACTCGACCCATATTGATCTGGTGGCATTCCCTGACTAACCAGTAATTCCATACTCTTGTGCAATTTTTCTATTTTCTCAATGGGGTTGAGGGGGATTGAATGGGTCGACGTTCTTTATATTATAGCATATCGAGTATCCATCTCCATCTTTCATGCATACAACTCCCTTACCTGTCCACTAGAAAATCGAGGAACTGGGGGGATAGAGTGATTTTTTGGAAGTGCACATTCGACCTTCAGATGTTGGCTTCATGCCTCATTTTGCTTCTTGGCTACCCAAAACCATTTTCAAGAACACATGTACCAACAGATATCCACCTCTAGCCTGAATATTTCTTGTACTGTATCCTTCATAGTTTCCCATCCTCAAAGATGTTCTTGATGCATAGCCCACCATTGCATAGGTATTCCTATTAACATTGTATCGAGGGTGCATACCCGGTGGTGTTTGGAAATGTGTTTCATCTAAGAAATAAGCACATCCACTAGTCTGACCCATTGAATCAGTAGGACCTGAAATCTTCTTCACGCACTTATGTGGCAATGTGAGAGCATCTCCTTGTTGAGACTTCATAAATCTTGTTATGCCACCTATCCATGGTGTATTATGAATCATTATCATATGATTTCATGCTCCTCCAACTCATTTCCCCATCAATTGTGGTTTTTACATAATATTCCTTGTGCCTCGTGATCTGGTAGATATTTTCAATAATCGAGCTTCGCACATCCTCATTTACTGGTTTATTGTCTCAAATGAAATTTGTCACTTCTTCATATTCAACACAACATTATTATCGAAGTCCAAATCAATTCCAAGTAGGGTAGAGTATGGATCAGAATCATCCATGAGCTTTATCACTTCAAAATAAACCTTCATCTTTACCCCCTCTATGTTCACTTTGATTTTCTCCAATCGGCCTATAGGGTAGATTCTGTGATGATTTTCCAACCACAGTTGAATGGGAGAGCAAACCAAGTTTGATGTACCCATGAACTCCCATGACTTATTTGGAAGGATGTTCATGTCAAAACCCAGATCCAACATCACCCCATCCATTTCATAACCATTGATTTCAACTTTCATCTTGAACTCTCTTCCTATGTGCTTATGCTTATTGACCTAAAACACATCCCTTTCTGGTAGGGAGGATGATATTTCTCTATTTGTACCTTCTTTCCCCATGCATGTTGCTAACATCTACATCGACTTATGTGCAACATCAGGATCACATAACAATGTTAAACAACAATGCAAGAAGTTACTTAATTTGTCCTCAATTATGTTTCTTGGCCCATGTCATGCAGTGCCTCTTCTCACATCGTGTTCTTCAACTCTTCATGTACATGTTCCTCTATTTCCCTCTATTCGAAGTGTCACAACTCCTCTTTTCTTTGTGCTTGTTCCAATGACCTTTGTGTCACATGTTGTATTTCTTCACGTATGAGAGATTCCTCCAAATACCTCTATGTGGTGCACTACAATTCTTCATGGGTTTAGGCCTCTTACAACAACCTTTGTGTCTCTCATTATACTTCCTCATAGATATGAGCCTCTTCAAGAGACCTTTGTTTCATGTGTTGTAGTTCTTCTCATGTTGTTTCTTCCTCTATGTCCCATCATGCATCACACAAAAACTTCTTCTGCTAAGAAACATCAAACTTAGGAGGGGGTTGTGTCGCCTTTCTTATATTCCCCTTCAGCCTTTGGATCGAGATTTTACCATGCTCAAATTCTATTCTCATATTTTTACTGCCTCAGGTTATCACCTATACATCAACCTCATCATCCTTTTTTTGATTCATGTGCAGCTTTGCAGTTACCATGTTGCAATGTGTCTTCTTCTCTTCTTGCTTCTTTAGTAATTCGGGACAATCCTCGATAGCGTGCTTGGGGTTGTAGTAGTACCCATAAAGAGCATGAGGTTTGGTAAAAAATCTTGACACATGGACTATCTCACCACAGTTAAAACAAGTGGCGGGTCTACCTCCACCTCTTCCATATCCTCATACCCAACTAGATCTATATCTTCCTCTAGGACCTCCTTAATATCCACCTCTCTCAACACCACCATGGTCACCACCCTTTTGTTCCTCTTGAACCCATAATACATCATGGGTATGGTCTTGCATCGGCTAGAGTGACAGGAAGTTGTTCACATTGTGTCCCATAAAATTACAGAATTTGTAGAATGAAGTATTATGCATCTTCTAATATTTGGCCATTGTGGTTGTATATTGCCTCACTTCCTACAAATTTCGCAGCATTATGTCTAAGGTCCAGCTAGAAATGGATTCATCACACCTGCTACCATATATTTTCCAAGTGTAGGACACTCATCTCTACGGTGCCCCTCTGATCGGCACGTTGTACACCATATGTGGTCACACACAAATTTTTCCTTTTCCATATGCCACAATTGCATCGTCAAGTTATCCAACTAAGACTGCACCTGCACCAAACCTATCCATGTCTCTCCTCCTCTTGTTGTAGCCTCCAAGTGCATTGCAATATCCACCACTTCTACCTAAGTAGTCACCTTTTGTTGGGTGAGTGGGACTTGGATTTGGGGAAGAAACCCTGCAATGAACCATTCTCTATGTTGCACGTCCTGTATCTGGAACATCATCATATCCAATAAAATATTGAATCGTTAGTCATAATCCCACATGGTATTTCTCAGTTTCTATTTAATATCTTTAATCTTTGTAATGCATTGAGATTTTGACTTAGGATTCTGGGTTTCCTTAAGTATATCTCTCTTGAGTTCTTCCAGGGACCTCACTTTTCCCTCCAGCACAGTGTCCTTTTACTTCATGTACCATGTTAGGGATTTGTATCTGAATGTGGTCTCCTATTGCAAATTTTAGATGCCTCATCTGCGATTCTCTTCACATACCATATTGCCTCAAATGTGAACCAATTTTGCTCTACATCATCTCTACCTGTCCCATGGAACATGGCTAATCTCAACGTATTATCCCGATTCACCATCCTCAATCTTGAACTATGTCCTCCTAACTAACTATTGGGTGTCGGGGATCTTGTTATTGATATTGTTCCTGGTGAAGTATCACTGACTTCGTCTTCTTGTTCACTCATCGCTTCTCTTCTTTATTCTCCTACTCTTGCCTTTACTCAGATCGCTACATTGTATGGTATTCTCTCTTCTTGGCTACAAATGTGCAAGGGGGGTGTTTCAAGGGGCGGGGAGTGGGGGTGGGCATAAATCCATATTCTTATAACATTTCTTGTGAGAGAACCCAGGGAGTTTCCTACTTTTAATCATGCAAGACCATCTGCAATTTCCATCTCCACTTTCCCTCCTCTTATGGGTCCTTCATCTTCCTCTCCTACTTCTACACCTCTATTCTATGCTCACCTTCCTCTAAAGTTGTGGCACTCTGCAACAACCAAGGGGTTTGGAATTCATATTTTGGGCCCCTACTACCACTACTACTAGTATCTCCACTAGATACCCTACACTCAATGT
>ML809912.1:15316-40494 GCA_009831015.1 Picea engelmannii
AGGGAAATAGAAGAAACCATGAGAAAGGAATATACATTCTTGTTCCAAAGTCGATATCCTCATATTGGAACACTAAGGACAATGTTCAGTTCAAGGGAGAGAGGATGTAATGTCCCTCCATTTAAAAACATTTAAATATTTTAATTTTGATGGTTTATGTTGTGAAAGTTTGGAAAAAGACTTATGTTAAAATTATATCATCATAAACATTGATGATGATGAATTTTTTTTGTAAATATTATTTTTAATTTATTATTTAATGAGAAACAAATTGATTAGAGAATCGAGTTACAAAGAGTAAATCATTATTCCATGGGAGAGTGAAAAGGGATAAAAACCACCATAGTAAATATTGTCCAAGAGGACAAGTGTAAACCTACTCTCAAAGATGTGGGATATGAGGGAGAAAGCTAGCACAAAGTTAGGACAAGAATATTACCTAGGGTTAGGGATGAGGCTAACTTGAAAGAAAGACCTAAGAAAGATAATTTTGTTGGGTGAAAAGAAAAGAAACAAGTACAAAGGAGGTAGGACATTGTTGAGTACTTGTGAGAAGAATTTGATTTTGATGGTTATGAGAAAGAATTAAAATCTGTGATTTCTAGACATGGTTATACAGTTTGCAGTCCCTATGGAATAATGATTTAGGCTCAGAAGTGACAAGAAAAAGTAATATTTTTTATTCAAGTCTATAGTTGGGAGGAACTGGTTCTCTACTCAATTTGTTTCCAGTTACTCAAGCAAGCTTAGATGTGTTCTTTAATTTATTTTCCCTTGCTTTGTTTATGGATTACTATACTAGTAGATGATTGTAAAATCTACGGTATTGATACAGTAGGGAATGTTTGAGAAGATTTATATATTTTGAATAATTATATTTGGTGTTCTTGTTATTCCTAAACTAATGATAGAAGTTATTACAAAATATAAGTAGAATATTTCTACCTAGAAAAAGGATATTGCTTAAGTTTCATCAGAGAAAACAAATAATAACTTATAGGTTATTATAGCTATAAATAATCTATCAATATTTGAAAGAAAGAAAAAAAGTCATAAAGGAATTTGTATACTATTGAAAGGTGTTATTTATTTTTGTTTAAAAAGGAAAATGAAGAGTCTATTTATTGTTTTTATAACAAACAAAATATAGCAAGTTTTCCTTTACATAAAATAGTTTTCTCTATAGTGAATTATTATCAAAAAAATATTTTTTGGTCAAGAACAAAACAAATGTATCTTGAACATAGAATATGAAAACATATTACAATAGCTAAATATATGGTGTTCATAACCATAGAGATATTTCCTATCTACCTCAAAGAACAACATAAGAGTTTTAGGGGAAAACCCCCATAAAATTTATGATACCATACATAAACCAAACAAGTGTTAGAAGTCGATATAACCATAGATAATATAACATTGGAACCCTGGGGTTACAAAAACATATTATTTTACCTTTCAGAATAAGCGAAGTTGAATTCGCTCTGGAGAATCAATTCATTTGAATCGTGAAAGCACCACAATGGAAGATTTTAACAATTAATACATTCAATGTATACGGTGGGTATTGTATCATTGGTACCTTGTAGAAACAACTCAAGGACCGAATGTGCCCGAGGTATTTACAAAACCATTGCGCAGAGAACATAGTGTTAACGACTCATTATATATCATATACATATGTATTAAAACTTAAAACATATATAAAGAATGTACAGACAATTTGTACCTGGTAAAAAGACCATCGACTTTGCATCACGACCAATTGTTTTCTCCTTTAAACAAAGTAGCCTTGTGAAAAACAAAAACAAATATTTA
This sequence comes from Picea engelmannii, assembly GCA_009831015.1. Lineage (NCBI taxonomy): Eukaryota > Viridiplantae > Streptophyta > Pinopsida > Pinales > Pinaceae > Picea > Picea engelmannii. The sequence continues at coordinate 17,138 of ML809912.1, forward strand.
GCTATTGTATTATGCAAGGTAACTAAGGAAGATGGATTCTAAACGAAATTGTAATACTTCAAGGATGAGCCCCTGCTGAATTGTAATGATGTTTAATTAAGTTTATAGGTTGGTGAGCCAAGTATTTATAAGTTGGGAGACGTATATGTTTATTAGGCCTGAGAGCCTAGATGCTAAGGCCAGACAACCTATTTTTGTATATGTAATTATGCAAATCATTAAAAAATACATCACTGCGTGTAGACCAACCATGAAGAAAGATTTATGGGGGACTAAGTTCCACTAGGAAATGAAAGCTAAGGGGGCTGAGAGGCTAGGAAAAAGGGTCTAAGCTTGAGGGATTAACCCAAGGGAATATTATAATGTATTTCCTAAATTACTAAGGCTTGGGATATAAACCTTGTTATCCTAAGTTCCTTTGGCGAGAGGAATGAACTCCAACTGGAGAGGAACGAGCTCTTGGAGAGCCAATGTCATCCAGAACGCATGCAGATTTATGTGGGAAATTCCATCGTTAGGGGGGATCTCTCACCATTCTGACCATTCTTTCCATCCTTCCCATGCATGCATGCACACACTCATGCACTGATAAGGCACATAATAAGTCATTTTCCGCAATTGTTGAACCCTCTTCCATTCATGAACCTTTGTAACTCACATGCATTGGTATTTTTGCTGAGTCTGTACCCTGCCTTACCCGATTTTTCTACTATGGTTACCCATTTGACTTAGGAGATGGAAAGAAGAAGCAGGTTGTCAGGCCTGTGGTTTTGAAGAGGTGGTTATTTAGGACCATGGGATGAAGAAGCAAGTTGTCAGGCCTGTGAGCAACTATCCCCGGGTGAGAGATATTGTTGGGGAAGTGATTTCTTCTAGAGGGAGTCCAGCAGTAGCTACAGAGCTTTGAGAATTCCTGATTCAACCTGTTGTTGAAGCCCTTGAAGGGAAGTGGAGCATTCGATGGATTGTGGAACAATGAAGTTGTATATTCTTGGGGTGGGATAGGCATTTGGGGAATGAGAGTCTATGAGCCCTGGCCGTAAGTAGGCTCCTTGGAGGGAATCCTTCATGTTGTATTGTGCCACTTTCTATAGTATCATCCTAGCCTAGGATTTCCTTTACCCTAGGTGGATTTTAGTCCCAGCTCGGGGGTGACCCAGTGCTGATAGTTTGGAGCAACGTGGTATAAGGCTGGGAGGTTCATGGAAGGTCTGTACGCATTTGGTGGTCTTCTCATAAAAAGATAAGTACCAAGTCTATGTTAATTGTATGTTGTGTATCTTGTACATGTGTTATAATTCTATCAAAATTGCTTGTGTTTATTGCATGTATGTGTTTATTGTCACTTCCATATGAATCTTTGTATGAGAAGAATGTCTATATATATTAAATTTTCATTATGTGTGTGTGTGTGTGTGTGTGTGTATTAAAGCATGAAAGTTTTTAAGTGGCATGACCCAGCCTGGAAGGTTGGGTATGTTAAAATATGGTATCAGATCATGAATAGTTTTGTAGTGGTGCTCTCAGTCTTGGGTGCCCGGGGTTGTTACAATATTGTATCAGATCCCAGTTTTTGACATTGAACCAGAACTGGGTCGTATAAGTGATTTTTGAAGGGAAATATCAGAGGGAATTGTTGTTAAGAGGGACAAAATTTGAATTTTAGAGAATTCTTGAGTGCCAAGGGAACACCTTGGCTATGTTCAAAAGCTCAGGAGGTAGATTAGTTGGATAAACCATGACAACCGTGGTATTGGGACCACAAAGTTTAAATTTGGGTCGTTGGATCTATTTAGAAGAAGACATATCCCTCACAACTATTGGATCCAGAGTTTCAGCAATCCGTAGGTTGGGCGATGTTTCAACTGGGAAATCCTCCAAATTCTTGAAGTGATTCTCAATCATAGTTCATTCGAGAGGAAGAGAACCATTGGATTTCCCAAGGAGTTTGAAGGTTCGATGTTCAAGGAAATCCATTGGAGATCGTGCGATGATGAAATTGTCGAAGTCCTGAAGCTACAGGAAGCAATTGTTTCAACAGTCAACAGTTCGGGAGTTTTGTAAGTGAGCATATGAGAAGAGACCTTCTGAAGTGATGAAATCGCAAAGAGCCAGAGTGACGTTGACCTGTTTGGTAGTCGACAGTTTGGCAGTTTTGAAAATGTGTCGATGAGAAGAAACGCCAAAGTCCCAAAGCGTCAAAGATGACGTGGACCTGTTCGGTAGTCGGCAGTTCAAAAATTTTGAAAAAGTGTCGATGAGAAGAATCACATTTTCAAAATTTACTCAGAATAAGGAAAGATTGCTTTCAAAACTATTAAGGATGCAATTGGAAAATCACTAGTGCTAATTAGTCTTGATTATTCAAAAGATTTTCAAATATTCTCCTTTGCTTCTAAATATACTATTGCAGGGGTGTTGCTCCAGAAGAATAATGAGGGTCGGGAGAAACCCATTTCTTTCATGAGTAAGGCACTTCAAAATTCAGAGCTTAACTATACTAGTATGGAAAAGCAATCATATGTCTTAGTCAAATCTCTCAAAGATTTCTGAGTATACATAGGATACTCAAAGATTGTGGGGTATGCCCCTCACGCAGCAGTAAAGGATATCCTTGGTCAGCAGGATTGTTTGGGAGATAGAGGAAAGTGGGTTTCTAAAATATAAGAATATGACTTAGAAATAAAACCCACTAAGTTGATTAAAGGTCAAGGTTCAGCTCAAATGCTCACCAAAGGAAATGAAAAAGTGTTGGACTTAGTATGCCAAACCAATCAAACTAGGCCAACCTTGTCATCAGAGCTTCAAAAGTTAGAACAACACCAATGGTATGTAGATATCATATAATTTCTTTCAAACCTTACTTGCCCAATTCATTTGATTTGTCACAAGAGGAGGGCTCTAAGGTTAAAAGCAGCAAAGTATCATATCATTCAAGACAGCTTGGGGTGGAAGAACCCTGACGGAGTAGTACTCATATGTGTTGATGTGATAGAGTCTAAGAAAATTTTGATTGACTTCCATTCAAGATTTTGTGGTGGACACTTTGCAGCCAAAACTACCGCCCACAAAATCCTCAGAGCGGGTTATTATTGGTCGACCATTTTCTCAGATGTACACAAAATGGTCAAGGGTTGTCAGCAATGTCAGCTATTTTTAGGGAAGAAAAAGATAGCATCCTTGCCTCTTCAGCCTGTGGTTGTCAAAGCTCCTTTTCAGTAGTGGGGGTTTGAATTTATAATTTAGTTCAAATATAATTCAAGTTATGGTTTTACTTGTATAATTACAACCACTTACTATTTCAATAAGTGGGTAGAAGAAATACCCACTAAGCATGTAACCGACAAAGTAGTAATGGAATTCCTTGAAGATAAGATAATCACTCAGTTTGGTGTGCCCGCCAAGATTACCATTGATAATTCCAAGGCCTTCAGTTCTACATATTTATCTAATTTCTATTTCAACTATGGCATTGTGTTGTCCCACTCTTCAATCTATTATCCCCAAGGTAATGGTATTGTTGAATCCAACAACAAAAGCTTAATGAATATTCTCAAGAAAATGGTAGGGGATAATAAGAGGTCATGGGACAACAAAATAAAGTTTGCATTATGGGCGGACAGAATAACTAAAAAGAGTTCCACCAGTAAAAGCCCCTTTGAGCTTGTCTACGGTCTTGATGCCACCTTGCCAGTTCATCTTAAGCTTCCAGTGTATCATTTTGTTCAAAAGTATGGTTTATATGAAGATTTCCAGTAGAACATGATTGATCAGTTGATAGAGTTAGATGAGATCATACAGAAAGATTTACATCAAAGCATAAAGAATCAGAGAAAAGTAAAGAGGAATTTTGACAAGTCCTCACGACAGAGAATCTTTTAGGAAGGAGATACAGTCCTCATTTCAGTGGAGATACCACTGCCCACAAAGTGCTAAGAGATGGGTACTATTGGCCTACTTTGTTTAAATATGCCCATGTCTCATGTCATAAATGAATAATCTACCAAAAGGTTGTAGGACGAGTGAAAAGGGCAGCATTCCCTTTGCATCCTATTACTGTAGATTCCCCTTTTCAGCAATGGTTCCTTAACATCATAGGACCAATTAATCCCTCTTCTTCGCAGCAACACAAGTATATATTTACAGCAATGGATTATTTTACTAGATGGTATGAAGCTATACCTTTAAAAGTGGTGAACACAAATCAGGTAGTATCTTTCCTTAACTCTCATAGCATCACTCGATTCGACATTCCCAAATTTCTTGTCTTTGATAACACCTCTTACTTTTCATCCCTTGATATGAACATTTTTTCTCTGGAAAAAGGGATTAAATTGAAGTATTTTGCAAGCTACTACCCTCAGGGAAATGGCTTAGCAGAATCAACAAACAAAAATTTGATCAATATTATTCACAGGACAATTTCGGAAAATCACAAAAATTGGCACAATGCACTGTATAATGCACTTTGGGATGATAGGGTAACCCCAAAAGCCTTTGTTGGTAATTCTCCTTTCTTCTTCGTCTACAGAAGAGAAGCAATTCTCCCTTCGCATGTCTTACTTCCCTCCCTACAACTATCACAGAAAGTTCAAGAAGAGGAGTGCCCTCCTCTAGAAAATCAAATTAATGCCTTGTTAAAATTGGAGGAAGTGAGAACACAAGCAAAGTAGAAACTCGATCAGCATCAGAAAATTGTAAAAAGATGGTTTGATTCAAATTCTTCTTCAGATAGGAATTTTGATGTCAAAGACTTTCTTCTTAAGTGGGACAAATCTCACGAGGGAAAGGGGGAACACACCAAGTTCCAGAATCTGTGGTTGGGACCATTTGTAATTTTTGAAAAATTGGGTCCCAGCTCTTTCCATCTGCATAATCTGGAGGGACAGCCAGACACTTTCCAAATGAATGGCCAGGCTCTCAAAAGGTATTTCACCTAATGATTTCAGAACCACCCTTTTGTACATATTTTCAATTTTCTTTTCTGTTTTGAATTTTGGTTCTTTTCATTTTGCTTGATTTTGATTTGTTATACAAATAATCACATTTGAGTCACCATTTCATTTGTGGAAGGGGAAATCAGAATTTTTATTCATGAGCAGCAGTTGATGGATCCTCAAATCACTAGTGTTATAAATGCTAAAACTCAGATCAACAGAAGTAAATTTCTGTTCAAAATAGTGTTCCTGGTTTCTCTTTAAAATTACAAGTTGACACGATTATCATTAATAAAACTCTTAATGTTGTCCTTGTTTTAAAGAAAACAACTCAATTATACCTTTCTATCCTCGATATGGTTTCTTAACAGAAACATAAGTGTTCAGATCATGATGAAGGTCATTAAACAAGAAAATAATTTGTAAAGGATCAAGTTTTGTTTTCAAAATCTGAAATTTTCAGTATCACTCCGCTCTCTTCAATATCATAAAGTTTCTGCAAATTTATAAACAAATTCTAGAGAGTTGAAAGCACTCCAAGGTGTGGGAAGTGTTTTTAAACCCGCCAAGACACTGGACAATTCTATTGGAAGTGGGTAAATGCATGCATGATGCCAAGGCAACTTCATCAAGGTTCTGAACAGGCCTGTTGGCAGCGAAGCAATGTCAGGTTTAAGAAAAATTCCAGGTATGTCTTTTAGAATTGATCAAAAACAAAGATGTTATTTATCATGAATGGATGACTCTTGGATAGGAAAGAGGTGTTAGAGTGGGTTAAATGACATCCTTGCCAAGGATATGGACGCATGTTGGAAGCAGTGGCCCTATCAACAGTATCGGAGGCGGTTTCCTAGACATTGTTCCACTCGTAATCGAGACTTGATACCATATTGCATTTTTGAAAGAAATACATCTAATGTCAGACTATGTTATTTTTTGAGTTTTGATCAGAATGTTTGACCTGTCGTAAACTATCTCTTAAAATTTTATTTTTCTGATTTACCCTAACATGAATTTTCTAGTGATGCAAAGATAACTGCTTCACCCAGTATGTCTCCATTGTTAGCAGCCGCGCATAATTTTTTGATATTTAACACTTTCAAAAGATATTACACTTTCTATAGCTTCCAACACCTCCAATTTGTAAACATTTTTTCAAGTTTCTAAACGATTGTTGGATTAAAGCCTACCTTATTCAATCTTTATTGTTTGCAATTTCGTTTGTTTTATTTTTAATTCATAACTCTAAGCGTGAATTAAACATAAAACTTGGCTTGGTTTAATAATTTTGTTCCTTAGAAATATCTTTTAAAAATCCACCCATATGTAATTGAAATTCAAGTCTTATGAAATGGTTGATTAATCCATTATCGATTTTTTGTGTTAATATGGTTGTTATGAATTCAACGATTCAATAGTTGGTTTTCGAATTGTTTTGATGCATGAAGAACCTTGGTTAAAATATTTATATTCTTCTCATGAGTTTAGTGGTCGTATCATCATTCATGCCAATGAGTACAAACATGTTGTACTTGCATTTTCACCTCACCTTGCTGGCTCAAAACATTAATGAAACTATCCATTATCTACATAGGGTTTTGTACTCTGTAGTTTAGCACTCATCGCAAGAGATCGTAAAGAATTTAATGAACCCAATGGTTTTTGTTCTCACCATTTCCCCTATCCGAGTTATGACAGCCCCCAGAATCTATTATTTTCATACTTCCACTCTTTGTTCAGGCATGTTTATGTTTCTCGCACGTTGGGGATCTAAAACTATTCTGAGTGATTCATGTTGCATCCTTTTTATAGTGTTCATGGAACTTGTCGTTCGTATAGAGACGAATGGATGTCATGCCTTACTATCCGATGACGAAGCTATTGATGAACTAAAGGATCATGGCTAGGATATATTCCTCAAAACGTTCAAGGGTTATAATCTCCAGGTTGCAAAGTCTTTGACACAAACCTTTGACGGTTTTAGAGCCAAGATTGGAGACATACAATTAGAATTTATAGAGGATTTTGTGAGAAAAGAAACAGGGCTCCCATCAGAGGGTGAGAGGTGGTTTAAAAACGCCAAAATAGAAGAGGTCCCATGGAGTTTGTTTATGACCTCCCGTAAAACCACTTGTTGCATAAAAGGTATTCCTATCACTCTGTTAAAACCTACATGGCATAGTTTACTACTAATTCTGAAGCAATTTGTTACATGTGAAGGTCAGTGTTCCAAGAGGGAGTTTATCACCCATGTTGAACCATATGATTTCATGACCAATTTACCTCCATGTCTTAAAGGTAAAGAAGGATTTTCAGGTATTGGGCATGATCTGAAACAAACAGAAGGTAAGACTAAAAAAGCCCCGGTCGACTCTATCTTGCATCGATCTTTCATCTCCCCAGTACACTCTGATAGCTGTCTCAATTGGGTAGAGCGCTACTATACCGATGTTCCTCTCTTACATGCCCAAATTAGAACCTTGACTACTCAGAACAATCTATTGAAGCAAGAGAACCTTGATCTCAGGACACATTCAGAGAGGAAGAATAAATGAATCAAGAGGTTTGGAAACATAGTCATTAAGAATACGACCAGTGTCAAAGAAATTATAAACTCCGAACTTTCTAATCCCTCTTTGGCTAATTTTTAATGTTAAAACAATTTTATTTTCATTTCATTCATTTTTGTTGTCTAAGTCGAAATAAGTAGATTTGAATTTTGATTTCATTTACTAAAATTAAGACTCGCTACAAAGTCTATGATTTTGTAGCCAAGTCCCTTTTTAATAATAATTAGTTATTAGTAATTGCTTTTCTAATTTATCAAATTGGTTTTGATATTCTCAGGAAATGGGAGATTGTGTTGTTGATTGCTTGGAGTAAATACTTTCAATTATATGCTTAAATGCTCAACAGTTTCTCCTTCTTTATGTTTTATAAAACTTTGATTTAGTTTTGAACAAACCAACTCTTGTATGAGTGGTTTCCAATTCACTATTTTTGTAATATTACTTGATTTTGGGAGATTCAACTCTATCCTGTGTGATATGAGTATTTGGATTCTGGATTACTTTAAACACTATTCACTCTTGTGGTGAAAGGCATCTTTGATTCAAACGCATTATGGACATGTAATTCCCAATACTGTATGGACAAGTTGTTCACATCTTGGCTTTAGACCAGTGTGACACTATTCAATTACGTTTTTTCTTTTATATTATGGAATATTAATATGTTAAAAAGATTTAGTCTTATTATCATATAATGTTTCATTTTATTCAACACTTTAAATTCTGTCTATAATTTGTTGTTCATATATTGTATCTATGATCATTATTTAATTTTAATATCATTGATTTATGCTTGATGTTAAATTGATGTGTTATATGAATGCTTGAACATGTTAAATTTCTTTTACCATAAGCACTCATCATTACAAGGTCACTGGATCTATATGTTTATTTCTCTCCTCTTATATCATTGCTTCAAAAATACCTTGAGTTTATTCTAGGAATGTTAGCACAAGCCTATTATAGGTTTCTCTCACAGGCAAGATAGATGGAAATTTGAATTACGCAGGGATATAAACACATTTTGTGACTAATCATCAAGTTAGTTTTATTCGTATTCAATTTTTGTTATTAGTTTATTTATCAATGAAATAAGGCAATTTAAATTGGTTGTTACCATTATTATGTTCTTGTTTCAAATTATGTTTTATTAGTATCTTTAGAGTTCTTAGATTTTAAACTATAAATAAGAAAATTTTAAAATATGTACTTTCTTTATCTACTTCATAAACAATTGCAAAAACATTGATTTCGCAAGACATCCCCCAAAAACTTGCAATTTGTAAATACCCTGTTCATATTTATGTTTTTGTTTTAACACTTGTAAATAATTAAATTCATGTACATAGTATCGTAGTTATAGCATTAGAATAGTTTATTTATTTTGTTTGTTTTAGGACCCTAGTTGGCTAATGGAGCCATTAAACCCATCAAGATAGATCATACCAAACGGCTTGGGTTAATTAGATAACCCCGGTCCAAATCTATCCTTCCAGTTGACAATGTGTCACTTACGCACATCAACACAAACCAAGTAGAATACTTACAAAAAAGGAATACTCTAGTCACCATTGGCTAGAAGAGTTCTTCTGGGTATTATTTTACACTTGTTCGGGCCTACGAGACTAAATCTATGAAAAAGGACATTCTTTGGAGTTAAGTTGTAATCATATTCCATCATATTGTATTGATACTATTTTCGGTTCCCGCTTTCTCATTATAATCCTCTTACCTCAACAATTTTCATCACTAGCCAAACAGAGCCTTTTTTATATCCTTTGCAGCTTGGCACCATGTATCCTAAGAAGAAACATTCCCCCAAGTTTCCATGCCCTGCATGCAATTCCTCTCATTTAGCATAGGTATGTTCCATTGTTTGGATCTAGATGCTTACTCGTGACACTCGTTTCCTCTCCTATATCATAGAATTTATTTTCCTATGAAAAAAAAAAAGATGGACAGGAAAATAATATTATCTCATATAGGCAAAAATCATATTGCCTTTGAACAAAGAAAAAACTTTTGAGTCCACTGTCATCCAAATTTTGGGTTTAGCGTGACCTTAGGAAGTTGAGCTCGTTACTTAGAGTTTACTCCTTCGATTGATTATTCTTCTAGTCCCTATGGAGAGTTTGTCGATGCCTCCTATATCACGAAGCTTTATCATCTAGTCTATGTTGCTTGACTTATCCATATGTCTCATGCTCTTGTTCAAAGGATGTCTATAATCCGGTGTCGGCCATTTCTTAGAACTCTTGACTTTGCATGTCGACCATACCCTTAGTGTATCTCAAAGTCACATGAAGTTGTAGTCCTACCATGCAACCTAGTCCTACTTTCATTATGGGTAGGTAACCTTGAACCCAACATTTGACATCTCCTCATTGGTTGCTATCTAGGGGGTTTCCCTTGTGTTCAATGGAAATAAACCTATTCACACATTTGGATTCTTGCAATGTCTTGGATTCCATTAATGTTATTGGTGGTTTCCTCACCTTCGTTGACATTTTTTCTTATTAGCTACTATTGAGAGGGTCTCTTTCATTCACTACTAGCATATGGTGCATATGAGAGACGCATAGGTTCGTTGGTTCATGAAAACCCTATTTTTCCAATATCCTCCTAATCATCAATCTATTTATTTATACTTTGTTCTAACTGATGAAATATGCCCTAATTCTCTCCTTTCAGCAGGTCTCCTTCCATCGACTTCAACTCATATATTTTGGAAATGAGAGCTAGAGTATTATGAGTACCTAGAGGCTTACAGTCATCAGTGGCAGGTTCTCTCACCATCGACAGTTGGGAATACATCAATGTCTCTTGATCGATGGATTCTTCAAGTGTTCAACGTCAACACCTCTATTCACACTTGTAATAATGTACTCGGTGCCTTGATACCTACTTTTTCTATCAGTAGGTTGTCTCACATTTGTTAATGGTATACATTAATGACTGGTAATCAAATAAATTCTCATTGTTTTCAACCTCAACTCCTCTATTCACATGATGCGGACTTGCACATTTGACAGAGAGTGTAGAAGACCTCTATCTTATAGTATCAAAATTCCTAATCTGTTGTTTTCTTTCATTGGACCAGTACCTATATGACTTAAGTGATCATGAGAGATCATATTTTACTCCATTGTACAAATATATCTTCATATTGATTTTGAGACTGGATTCCCCTGTGCCTTTTTTGTGACTATGAAAACCTATGGAATATGTCTACTTTTTATTTCCTATTCATGGCCATGAACAACTATTTCGACATGGATCTGCAGTGTAATTCAAATTGGAAGCCATGTGTGTTGTGCCTCTTTCATCACCTAAATGAGAAAAATAGAGGTGCTTACAAGCTTAGTTGGGTTAGCTAAGCAAGACAGCAGTAAAGGAAAGGGTTAGAGGAATAAACATAAAAGACTAAGCTAAGAATTAAACTAGGAAAGGAAAAAACAATTAAACTATTGTGCATAAGGACATAAGAACAATAAATAAACAAGACTCATGTCACCAATGGAAAGGATTGTATTAGTGAAAAGAAAACACCAAAGAGAAAGGGGACTTTGGGTCCCTTCTTCCTCCAAGGGAGGGCTCTTGGACCCCCAAGATTGAGCTCTTCTTGCAACTTGAAAACTTGAAAGAAATGGTGAAAGAATCCCAAGCTAACTCACTCAAAAGTTGATGTGGATTGCCTAAATGGAATGGTGCTAGTATGCCCTTGATGAGAAAAGAGGTTTCCCTAAGAGAATAGCAACAACATAACCTTGCAAATGAATTCCTTGAAAATGTAGTGCACCCATGGCCTTATTTTATAGTACCACTTTGAGGTATTGTGCAACTAGATTTTATTGTGAAAAGGGGTTGTTTAGGGCACCTTTAGGTCTTTAACCAGCCACCTAGCCAGATCTAGTTGAGATTTGGATGTCAAATCGACTTGGAAGCTGAACCAGAAGTGGGTGGGAGGGTGACCAACATCATAAATGTGTAGTTCTCAGGTGTGTGTGTCTTTTAGCATCCACAGTTGTGCATCGTGCGCATGTGCATTTTTCCTGTGTTTCTTGATGGCGCATGTGCACGCACGCCCTGTACAGTCATAGCACATCCTGATTTTATAACTGGTTGTATAGTTTTAGACCTTTTGGAAATGATTTTTTGGTAATTTTGGTCCATGGGTAAACTCATAGCTGTTTGAAGATGTTGGATTCCTGTAACCATTTGCGGATGAAATTTCAGTGATAATAGATGCCCCTGATGGATGAGGTTAGGAGCATATGGATAGCCAAAATTCATCAATGTTTCTTCTACTGAGAGTACCATTGTAAGAAAGAGCGATAGTGAGAGTATCAAGAGTGACCCATTGGAAGGAGAAGGGAACCTGTAGGACCCAACCTTTCGCAAGGTGTGGAAAATAAATTGTGTACAAACGAGGCAGGCATGCCCCATGCTCATGTCATGTAACTCAAAAAAGGGTGTTGTACAATAACTGAAACTAAGTGTTGATGTAGACAATTGCAGCACCCTCGGGGGCAATTTTGATAAAGGCAGAGGACAATACTAATGAGGAACAATACTTTGAACAGTAGGCAATGTCACCTGTAAGAAGTATCATGGATTATGTGGGTATTGATATGCCAACAACGTTCAAAGGTCTTCAGAAAATATAAAAGAAAACTGCAATAGTTGCAAATTAAGACCCACCGTAACATGAGAAAGTGTTGAAGTTGAATGTTATGGGGGTCAATGACAACAAAGAGAAATGATGGTTTTCCCTGTGTCATCCGAGACTCCTCATTGTAAAGGTAATGAGAGTCAAGATATTGTCGCCCTTCTGGAAACTGTGTTGATGTCGACAAAAAGGGAGACGCGACTCCAAGAAGCAAAGGGCTTCATGAAATCCACTAGGTGAGGTCAGGAACTGAGGAGGTACATGGACGAAATCAAGATGCATAGAGACTCAAGACTACCCTTGGTTGGGAATATATGCGAAGTATAAGTGGCCGCAACCATTCAACTAGATCGAGTGTCAGGGGGACAATGAGACATGGGATAAGTTGTGCCAGAGGTGGGACAAAGTGAACAAACTTAGAGAGGAGGTAGGTGGCATGTGGGATACTTAGAGTTTATGGACAATGTCAACAAGAGTAGGTGATAAGGAATGCCCCAACCAAGGACGACATGGGTTGTGTTTGCCAAAAAGGAAGAAGGTCACCAAAGGTGACGACAAAAATCTATGTAAGACAATGGAAACAAAGGCTTGATTACAAAAAGAATTAAAAAATCAGTGGGAATAATAATGCAGATACAGAAATGGGTTCCCCAGTGTAAGATGGTGTGGCCTGAGGATGGCGCAAGTTGGTTAAGAAACAAGTGGAGGGTTGGGGCCCCATAGGTGGGTTTCTATAGTAGGGAAATGTATGGAGGGAAATCTGAAGATGGGCAAACCGGCGATGGATAAAATGGATGGTAAATGATGCTGCAGGAGTGAAGTCAAAATAAAACCATGAGGAAGTGCCCTGGGAGTCCATTGGGTAGACTAGAAAAATGAGGAGAAGGAGTATGTGGTTGATTCACGACATGATGTAAGACTATCGGGACTCCCATCCCTAAAGGTTGAAATAGCATGACTGTCAAAGTGCCAAGGGGGGCTATGAATGGGACAAATCATGTGGGGGAGAGTGCTACCAGGTGACAGTACCCAAAATGCAGTGGAGGTGATAGTACTGCAAAGCTGAATATAGGGACCCTAAAGGAAAATTTCAGAGGGTGTGACGTGAGATGCAATTGAGATTCAAAGGGAATGATTAAATGCCAGTGTCGATTATATACCTAAAGGGGTCACGTTGGTGTGTGATGACCAAGTACCTACACACATGACAACCAAATACCTGACATGAACAATATTCGAAGATAATTGAACATATAATCATTTATTTGATAATTTTGAACATGAACATGCATACCTGAACGTGGTATGGAAAAATGGCTCCCTAGGGGCTAAGGATGAAAAATGGCCTAGGGATTGTCTTGATGTAGATGACATGGTGTTGATCCCGTGGCTGAATACGGATCGAAAAATGGATGCTCAGAGCTCCCAGAATTGAGATTGGAAGTTTGGCAAAAAGGGCCTATATATAGTTGTGGGGGCCACATTGCCACCTCATTTGTACTTGTTGCTATAGTGGTTAGAGAGGAGATTGCAAAGAAGATTCATAGATTCCAGGAGTGCAAGGAAGTCGATCTAGGAGGTGTGAGTCAAGTTAGTGGTCCCATCCTCCTGTATAGTAGTTAGGTGTCATTTTTTGGGTAGGACCGTATGGATGGTCGTACAGTGGATTTTTAGAGTTGTGGCCCCCCAAGTGCGTAGGTGATCAATGGTGACCTACGCACGAATGCACGATTGTAATGGGCACAGTCGCACAGAGGGGGCACGCTATTTGGGAAAATAGGCATGCATGGGGTTCACGCCTATTCGAAACATAGTCGTGCATATGTGCGCGACTGTGTTGCTGATAGTTGCGCATGAGTGCACAACTATGTATTGAACAGGCACGCACCGAATGCGCGCATGTGGGTTTAACAGGAATGCATACATGCATGTCTGTGGGGTAAACAGGTGCGCATTGGTGCATGCCTATGGGAAAAACAACCGCGCCTTTGAGGCAAAGTTGAGGGTGAGAAAACTTATCTCCCCTTTTTTGGGAGATTTTGGTGTTTTTGTGATGGATGATCAAGTACTGTATATGTGGATGCAGGTGATCATTTGGGATGATGCCAATCCATTGGAGAGAGAGGGACTGGGCCTGATTGAGGGAGTTCGTGAGGTATGAGGAGCTGACAGTTCATGGTGCTTTGATGGCTATTGAAGTGTTTTGAGTGCCCCCTATTGAGGGCATAGTAGTATCTTCTTCAATTCTTGATCTCGATGTGGAGTCTGGAGTTGCAGTGTTTTATTGTGCGTGGGGAGAACTTGGCATTCTCTGCTGAGGAGGATGTCTATTTTCTGACTAGGCTCCCTTTTCAGGGAACCCTACTACCGGTCGAGTCGGTGGTAGTTGGAGAGGGGAAGTTGGCTACCCTTTCCCAGACATATTGTTTGGGAGAGGATTTAATGTCTGGGTCAGTGGTGAGGATTGGGGAGATGGATGCCCTGGTACATCCTTGCATGGAAGTGATGGTTGTGAGAGTGTATGGGTCTCTCACGACTCAGCGTATCAGTGGTGTCCAACTGAGGATCATGCAGTGGGAACTAGGGGGTGAGCATTTCACCTGGGGCTTGATGTTGCACACCAAAATGGTGGGACAGCTCACTAGGTGTTGAGTGTCTGACTCAGGGGATTTTTCCTTTGGATCTATCCTGGTGGTTTGGTTTTTAGAGAGGGTGTCGATGCTGCACCCGAGAGTTTTGTTAGACCCGTCGGGAGTGCGAGAGTCATGTCTGTGGTGGTGGTCGATGATTTTGGTTCGTCGTAGGGGTGGGGAGGGTGGTCACTACTTCACGACCAAGGTTGCACAAGTGTGGCATCAGATGCCACATATTATATTGCAGTTTCCATACAGTGGGATAGATTTCCTTGATGACCCTGAGATGATATTACCTCCAGGAGAGGTATTCAATCTTCGAGGTATGATGTCTTGGTTGTTCGTTTTGTTGATTTGTTGCTTTTTTAGATAGTATAGTATATGATTGATATTTGTATGGATTATGATGCTATCATGTGGTTGTTTGTGTAGATGTGGGACCGCATGGACGAGAGGTCGAGCTGATTAGAGCGCTAGCCCACCAGGGGCTTGTGAGACCACCGCGGGGAGAGTTACAAGCAGGGGAGAGGCGACGTCGAGAGGATGTTGGGGCAAGGCCTGGTGATGATGATAGAGTGGCCCAGAGACACCATTATGATGACCCCGAGGCAGGGCTGTCACATGTTCCTCCGGCCGAGGTCGAGGGAGAGTTTGATGATTTCTGTCATCGACTAGAGGCGGTTCTACAGGGAGTGCCTGAGAGGATGTGGGTGCAGATCCAAGATGAGGGGATCCTAGAGCAGTGTATTGGGTTGTCGGTGGAGTTGCGGACCTTGATCCGCAGAGAAGTTGTAGTCGGAGCTGCGATGACTGGACGGTTGCCTCCAGGACCTAAGGGACCTAGAGCTAGTGGGGTACCTCTGCCAGAGGGAGGACCTAGTGTTGGAGCACTAGGGGTGCCCTGAGGGCTACTAGATATGTAGTTGTGTATTTGATATAAGCTGGTGAGCCCATTTTGTATAGTTGTGACATCCAGTTTTGTATTTGGTAGGGATGAGGTGATTCAGCTGCCTACGGGCGATGTGCTATTTTTGTAAACACTTTATGACATGTGGACCGATATATATATATATATATATATGGATATAAATTTTTGGATCTTTGTGTACATGTGTGATGTGTTTGATTTTGATGATTTTTTGTGACGTAGTGGATGATGTCTAATCTATATGTTGTGACAGACTTCTGATGGTTTATGTGTATGTGAAAATGTCTTGATGTGATATATGCCAATCTAGTATAATGTTAGCCATGGTATCTTCTATTTGATTGAATTGTCATGGGTTATGTGTAAATGTAATGGAATCAAAATGTCCAGATAAAAGTCTAACTTGCAGGTATTTGCGAAAGAGGCAAGGATCACAGACACGGTATACATTGTTGAGCTGGAGGACGACAAGTTGGGAATCTAATAAGACGTTAAGGTGACGAATATGGCGATGACTAGCCTCAACCAGGAGACCAATGACAGCGATGTACTCTGCTTGATTGTTGGTGGTTGAGCCTAAACATATGTCGCTGGTGTGGAGCAGGTCATGTGAAGGCGAATAGAAGGCCCAAGCAACCGAAGCGAGATTATGTGTCCAACGACTAGCTCCATCAACGTAACCGATGTGGTAGGCCGATGGAGGTGGCATCTATCAATAACACAAGTGATATATTAGACGGGAGGTATGGATAAAAGAAGACTAAAAAAAAATCTACAAAAGACGTACAAAAAAGGGAAAACCTAGTGTAGTATAGCTATGCTTAGGTGTAAAATTTCTTTAAGTACAACCCGTTGACGAGTTCCTTGAGAGGATGGCCTTCGGGGGAGGCCAAGATGTATGCCCCTTTAGTGAGGCAATGTTGGATGATGTACGGTCCATGCCACTGAAACTCAAATTTTCCATGGCCAAGGGTATCATGAGAGATATCGTAAGCGAGGACGAGGTCTCCTTCATTAAATGAGTGAAGGTTGACATGGCTATCAAAGGTGGCCTTTGATCGTTTTTTGGCTGCTTCATTGTTTTGTAATGAAGATCAACGATCTTCATATAGGGATTCTAAGTTAAGTAAACGTTTCTTTATTGGGGTAGTGTCGGGTAATAGCTTAATAGTGGTGCATAAGGTGGGAATTTCGCACTCGATGGGAAGAGTGGCCTCAACCTCGTGGACTAGATGAAAAGGTGTGAAACCAGTGGTAGTTTTGACTGCTATGCAATAAGCCCAGAGTGTGGAAAATAACATATGATGCCAATTAGTTTTATGTTTGTTAACCATGCGTTGCAACATGGTTTTTAAGACCTTGTTAACTGCTTCTACCTATCCGTTGGACTAAGGGTAGTATGGTGAGGCAAACTCGTGGGAGAAGCCTAACCGGGATGAGAGTTCCATGAAAATCTCATTCTCAAAATGTTTCCTGTGATCAGAGACTAGTTGGAGTGGTACTCCAAAGCGGGATATGACATGGTTAAAGAAAAAATGTGTTGTTGTGTCAGTGGTGTTGTTGAAGGTAGGCATGGCTTCAGCCCACTTGGTAAAGTAATCAACTGCAACGACTATGTTTTTGTGTCCATTGTTGGATGTAGGGTTGCAAGTCATGAAGTCGATGCCCCATTTATAAAAGGGACCAATGGTGATGACTGGGTGTAGGAGAGCAGGTGGTGTGCGTGATTTCTTGGAGTAAAGATGGCATTTGTCACATCGTTTCAGGGCATGGATTCAGTCGTGAAATAATGTAGGAAAAAAGTAACCTGCATGGATGATTTTTTGAGTGGTGGACAGTCCTAAGAGATGGCCTCTGCAAGCGCTATTGTGGCAGTCATTCAATACTCTATCGGCCTCGTCAATGGTTAAGCATTGATGGAGTATGGTGTTGATTCCTTGCCGATATAAGATGTCCCCGATGAGGAGATAGCGAGGTGCCTGGTGACGAATAAGACAATGATCATCTCTGGAGAGGTGATTTCCAAATTTTTGTGTTCGGAGATAGGCAAGAAGATCGCCATACCAAGTGTCATCTGAGGGGATAAAAAAAAGATGTTCATCAAGGAGGTTGGTATTAACCCGATGGACTGGTAGTTTCGGAGGGAAAATTTGTGATAAGTTCGGCGAGGATGAGATATTTCTTTCTCTTGGGTGTTGAAAATTCGAGATCGTATTCCTGAAATATAATGATCCATCGAGCAAATTTACCATGAATTTGTCAATGACTGAGAAAGTATTGCATGGGGTTGGAATCTTCGATGACTTTGGTAGTTCGAAGCAGAATGTAATGGCGCAGTTTCTAGACTGCGAGGACAACTATGAGGGATAGATTTTCTTCGTGATTATACTTCAAGGGTGTTCCTGAAAGGTTTTTACTAATGTAGTAAATCACATGCTCACAGGTGTCATCCCCTTTTTGGATGAGCACTCATGCTACTGAAATGGCTGAGGTTGATATGTAGAGGAGATAATCATGGTTATAGTCAGGTGGACTAATCAACGGGGCATTGGAGAGAGCCGCTTTGAGATCATCAAAAGTGGTTTGGGCATGTTTATCCCATTGAAATGGGATGTCATGACAAAGTAAGAAAAGGAAGCCATGTGCGTGAGTAGCATAATCTGGGACAAAGCATCGTAAAAATTTGGCTTTGCCTTGAAGGCTCTGTAGTTGGCGTAAATTCCGTGGGGCTAGAATTTCTATGATGGCTTGGACTTTGAGGGGGTCCACAGTAATGCCACATTGGGAAAATATGAACCCAAGAAGGCGCCCAACAGTGACGCAAAATACGCACTTGAGGGGGTTCAAGTGGA
This sequence comes from Picea engelmannii, assembly GCA_009831015.1. Lineage (NCBI taxonomy): Eukaryota > Viridiplantae > Streptophyta > Pinopsida > Pinales > Pinaceae > Picea > Picea engelmannii. The sequence goes on from ML809912.1 coordinate 35,727, forward strand.
TATTGTACTGACGACACCTATGGAAGATAATTTGTAGATCATCGAGATGTTGAGTGTGTTTCTTAGATCGAGCAGTGAGGTTGTCTAAGTATGTGAGGATGATATGAGCCAGATCGTGAAAAAAATATGTCATGGCTCGTTGGAAAGTGGTGTCAGCATTCTTTAGGCCGAATGGCATGACACGATATGCAAAGGTTCCCCAAGGGGTCGTTAATGCGGTTTTGCTCTAATCGGTAGGGTGAATTTGGATTTGGTTGTAACCAGAGAAACCATCCATGAAGGACAAAGCCTCGTGACCTATGCAATCATCGATTATTTGGTCGATGAAGGGTGTTGGAAAGTTGTCTTTGGGAAAAGCGTGATTGAGTTTGCGGAAATCCATACAAACACAAATAGTGCCCTATTTTTTGTTAACAGGGACAAGGTTGGAGACCTAGGACATATAGGCTATGGGGTAAATGAACCCTATAGCACGTAGTTTGTCAATCTCGTCTTTGATGGCCACTCCTTTGGATGGGTATAGCGGTCGTTGTTTTTGGCGGACGGGTGTGATATCAGGCTAGGTGTCTATGCGATGTTTGACAATAAAGGGATTAAGGCCATGCATCTCTATGTATGACCAGGAGAAAATGTCCTGGTATTCCTGGAAGAGCACTTTGTGGCAGTGAGTTCTTTTGGAGAACATGCAGTGCCAATGGTGATTTCCTCTATAATTCTAGATTTGACAAAAATATCTATTTTGATGGTTGGGGATATATTGGCCATATTTCCTTCCTCGAAAGCATCGAGGGCATGGATAGGGTTATTGAACCAATATATATGCCCTGATGGGAGAAAATATTTGGTTTTGACTGTATATATGGGGTGTTGGTTAGGAGGCGTGAAGGCTTCCTGTGAAAGAAAGAACGCTCTGTGGTGGAGCGTGTCCCATGCCCAATTGGGGGTAGTTAACTCCTCGAGGATATCTTCATCACAATGAAACTGGCATGAATATAGGGGATTGAGAGGAGTGACCTCAGTGACTGTCACTTGGAGTTGTCTCATTTTGATAAAAATGTAGGGGGATTGATGGGGGGGGATTGTGATGGTTCGCTCAACATAAACCAAATATCCAGATATTGTGGGTTAAAAATGGTAGTCGTGCGTAGAATGTTCGTGGGGAAATGAATTGGAGAATTGGGGGGATTTGGGGGTAACTCCTCATATAAATCATCTAGGAACCATGGGGGAGAAGGCAGTGCCTCGGGTTTTGGTGGGAAGATATGAACCATATCAATTGATGGGGTAAGGATATTTATTGGGTCTGTCAGGGGGGTATGATTTTGAATAGGGGCCAGTTGATGACACCTCTATTCAATGATCATAGGACATTGATATGTGAAATGATCAAGTGATTCGCAAAGAGAGAAAGGACATCTCATGTGTTTGTTTACTAAGGTTGTGACATAATGGATGTCAGTGACAGGAGTTGGGGTGGGTGTTTGCTGAAAGCTCTGGCGTACAGCTGTTAGTGTCTGTCAAAATTGAGGTAACGTGGGACAGTGGTGTGTGTAATGGCCATATTCTAAACAGATAGCGCATGAGAATTTGGTTCACAGTCCTTTGTTACTTGTGTTCTATGAGATAACGACAATACTTAAGGAAGCGACGAGTGGTGGTGTGCTCGAGGGAGTTGGATGAGATTACGTAACTCAGGGAGAGATGGGCATTTGTTGGTGGGGTGTCCATCTTTCTCGCATAGCATGCAAGAAGGTTGGACACATGGGGGAAGTGGAGTTGTGGGCTCCTTCTTCTTCCGCCTACCCCCATCTATAGCAGGGGGGTTAGTGAGTGGGGGTGTAGGGGGTATGGTGGGAGTGAGTATGGGAATCTGCATCGGGATTCCTTCTATTTGGGGAGGGAGAGATGATTGAGGAACCATCTCAGGTGGATGTAAATACCAAACTGGGATTGCTAGCACCATATTAGGAAGGGTAAGCGTTGCAGCGACTTGAAAGGCTTGTACACCTGGTGGGAGGTAAAAGAAAGGGATTTGGGTAATGTCTTGGGGGACTGTTTCCCAAATTGGGATCTGGCCCTGGGGAAGATCAAGAATGGGTCGAGCTGAATTAGCTCCAGGGGATTTCTTAGGGAGAAGTTATGTGACTAGTGGGATGTTAGGGATGAAAGAGGTCTCGGTGGGAGGGAGGTTAGTTTCAGTTGTTGTTTCGTTGGAGGATACGACACATACTTGTGATGAGGGATGGAGGAGCGATGGTGCTCCTGGGTATGTCCCTAGCAAGGATGGGTCTTTGAATATTCTGGGGCCCATCTCGATGATTGGATAGGCATCAGGATTAGTGTGGATAAAAGGGAGGATATTATCGATGTTGGATGAAGGGTTAGGCTCGTAATGTGATACTTGATCGATGGTAATGATCTTTCCATTATGGGGAAACATCATGGTTCGGAACACAGAAGAGGCGACGGACTTCATAGCATACATGTAGCTATGACCAAACAAGATATTGTAGTCAAGCGGGGCATCAATAACCTCAATGTCAATCAGAACGGTTTTTCCCCTGGGCTCAACAGGGACATTTTGGAAGAGTCCTTCAGGGGATGAGGGTTTGCCATCGTAGGCTCTTAAGGTAATGGCAGATGGGATGAGTTCGGGGGAACCAAGTTTCTTCCATATGGATTTGGACATGATACAGGTGGATGCGCCTTCATCAATGATGCATCGGTGAACTGTAATGTTCCAAATTTTTACAGGGATTTGAAAAGCAATAAGAGTGGGGAGGCGAGGTTTTCCGCTGTCGAGGTCAAATGTGATGAGTCAGGTATCGGCAGGGTAGACTTCTCCTAGGGTAGAAAGTAAGGACTTCCATTGGGTGGGACAAGTTTGAAGGACTTCTAAGACTGACATGGAAACTGGAGATTGTGCCAAGTCATCTACCAAACTGTAATTATGAGTTTCCCTAGCTTGAGGATTGTGGACATTCCTGTGCAATGGGAGGCGAGGAATACGAAGGGGGGTTTCAGTATTAGGGTGAGGAATTATGAGAGGGGGTCCGGTTGTGACTGGAATTGCTTCTAAGGTGGTGGGAGCAGATTCAGGGGGTGTGTTATACTGACGACTGCGCGTTTGTAGATGGACTTCTTCCTCACTGGTAAGGAGGATAGTGTGATCAGCAAATCTTCCTGTATTGGGATATTGTCCCAACTGTGGTGGGGCATGTTGCGTGTCTGGTTGGGTATTTATAACCCCTTGGTGTGGGATGGGGTTTTGTAGTATAGCTTGGGGGGGTTTCTACACATATGGTTGTGGGGCCTGTTGAGATGCAAGAGGTTCTTAGGGATGTGTTCCATTCACTGAATCTTTCATTCGCTTAAAGTCAGCGATTTGGGGGGAATGGTGAGTATAGTGACCAAACTCACTGCAAAGGGCACAAGGGAAGGTGGTCCTAACATTGTTGTTGTTCCTTCCTTGAAATTTGTTGTTGTTTCCCCCTTGAGGGTTTTGATTCCCTTGGTTTTGGTTGCCCCCAACAGACTGGTTCTGTTGGGGTCGGTTATGGTTTCCTCTTGGTCCTGGATTATTATTGTTTTGATTTTTTCCTTTCTTACTAGTATTGTTCAATTGATGGGGTGGATTTGTCATGTTCATCTGTTCAAAAATTTGATATTGTTTAATGGGAGAGGGATGAACAAAATTAACCCTAGCGTTTGGTGGTCCTTGTGGTGGAGCCATAGGCTGTGGGGGGCCAAAAAATGGAAAGTATGGATTATGTTGAGATGATGCACCATAAGCTACATAGGAGGGCGTGGTGCTTTCACTAGTGCTTAGGGTATAGGCCGAGGTAGAGGGAGTACTGACACTTGGTTGGTTAGGTGGGAGGTTTAGAGGTGTCGGTGTGGGTCCACTTATGGGTGGAGGCAGGGCAACAGGGTATGGTTGTTGATAAGGAGGAGGAGGATAATAAGGGATTTCTCCATATGCCAGTGGATATTGAGGTGTGCCATACATGGGTAGTTTTCAAGGTGGTGGTTTGTGGTGTGTAGTGTTACCAATCAATCTGTCTGCTGAGTGAGACATCCCAGGGTTGTCTTGGCCAAATGGAACGAGTCTTGGGGCATCTGTGAGTACCATGTATAGGTATCCATACTAGGCATAGATGATTTTGAATTGTTGGGTCTTGCTAATGGCTTCTTCTTCAGTCTGGGGGAAGGTGGCAACCACATCTTTGGCAAGGAGGGAAACAAGTGATTTGAGGAACCAATTGAGACATTGTTGGTGGGTAGCGTCAGCTTTGCAAAGGCTATGTCACCGACACCATTCCTAGATGTGGTCGGCAATATGTGTAGAGGTGGTTTGTTTGAAATCCGAGGGGAGTTCAAGGCCATTGTCATGACGAATGGGTAATTGAAAGAAGGTCAAAAATGCTTTGGCAAAGGATTCAAAAGTCACATGGGACCCATATTTTTCTTCGACATACCATTTGGCAGATGGGACAGTGAGTGTACGTTGAAATAACCTCAATCGAATGGAATCGTCCATGATGTTGTTCGAAGAATACCATAGGTGAAATCTCATGATATGGCTGGCAGGATCATCTCTTACTTTTCCTTCAAACTTGGGCATGTCCGAAGGGAGTTTGGTAGGCATTGCAGGCCATGTGGGGTTGTGCAATATGGGATCATTGGTGAGTTTAGTCAGATCCGGTATGTTGAGGGAAGCTAAATATGGCATATGGGGTGGTGGCATAGGATTAGTTTCGGCCATAGT
>ML809912.1:41176-57873 GCA_009831015.1 Picea engelmannii
AGTTTGGTAGGCATTGCAGGCCATGTGGGGTTGTGCAATATGGGATCATTGGTGAGTTTAGTCAGATCCGGTATGTTGAGGGAAGCTAAATATGGCATATGGGGTGGTGGCATAGGATTAGTTTCGGCCATAGTGTGAGTGTTCTAAGTACTTGACCCTTGGAGGGGACTAGGTGGGTTTGTACTTCCCCCTTGAGAGGAAGTTGGCCCTTCGCTTTCGTGTAGAGGACAGCAAGTGGAAGGTGGACCTTGGGAATTGGACCCAAGTAAGGTGGAACCAAGCAAAGGTGATCCCAAGACAGTGGCACTCACAGGAGTGTGAGAAGGTGGAGCTGATGAGTTGGCAAGACTAGGAACTCCCCCTAGAATAGGAGGGAGATTTAGCAAGAGTCTAGAATGACAGGGGTTCTGTGGGTCCCCTATGATGTCCGACTAGCTGAGTGAATGTCTGTGAATGGCGGTGAGAGCAATAAATAAACAAGAGCCTTTGCTGCAATTTTTTGAACTTTACACAATATATATTTAAATCAAATGTAATCAGAAGGGCATCATACATAAAGTGTTTTGATAAAGAAGCATATATGTGGATAGGTGGATTTTTTCTGCGTTTGGGAACAAAGAAAACAAATGCTCATGTCCTAAAAGACATAACACCCTTCCTCTCAAAATAGCACTGGACCTTCCAATAACACTCGACAGTGGGGTCTGAAGCCATCAAAAGAGAAACTAATGAAGGATGAAGCAATCAGTTATAATGAGGGGTAGAGGGGGCATATCCCAAAAGAAATGGTGATATTTCCCAATAGCCACACAAAATCTAATCAAGGTGCAATTGCAGCCCACAATTGCCACCTGGGTATATGTCCTAAAATTTGCTCACTAGGTACCTCGGTCAAAGTGTGGCATTTAGATTTTCAACCTAAGAAATGGGTCATGGGTTGGATCATGTCCAAGAGGTGGGTGCCTCAAGGGGGGACGCACAAAACAACTAGACCTCGGCCTTCAACCCTTCACGAGTATCTCCCTGCCTTATGGTATTAGAAACACTTGACTTGGAGGATTTAAAGTTTCCTATTTGACAACTATTTTTTTGAAAATGTGAGAACCAAATAACGGGGAGTTATTTGGATGCCTATCCCCGAAATCCTACCTAGACTAAAAGATTTCTTTTGGCACATCCTGTGGAGGAAAAGTTAGTGAGTTTTTAGAAAAAAAATTAAATGTGGTTGTTTGAGAGATTAGGGATGTGAGCCAATCTCGTTGAAATTAAGTGGGAGTGGATAATTTCTTCAAGAAAAGGGTGGGGTGTTTCGGAGTCCCTTTGGAGGAAACTTACTTCAACCTCCACATTTCGATATCAAAACTATGTGAGTGAGAAGTGACTTTTGTGTGTGAATGAGTGAAAGTGTGCCAATTTTTTAATGAATTAGGTGTCACTTTGTTGCATGTGGACTTCGCTTGGTCCTTACAAGTCTTTGATTACCTATTTAACTAAATTTCATTGGTACAACCTGGCAGAATTCAAAAGTCCCTAGGAAGCTAGCATGTGGACATGTGGGTCCTTTACTATTCCTTTAACTCCCTAATGTGATTTAATCTAAGAAAGCTTTGAAACTATCCTAGATTGTGATCATGTGGGCATGTATGGGCCCATTACAAAACCTTTAAACTTACCTGGTGATTTAATCTAAGAAAGAAAATTTCAACACTATCCTATCTTTGTAGCATTTGGGCATGTATGGGCCCATTATAATCTTGAGTTGTGTTTGAAAAATAAACTAAGAGGAGTCTCAAGGGGGCTATTGTCCTCTCCTAAAGATTTTATCTTTTTAAGGGAGATGAAATTGTCTTTCAACCTCTTTCTGATTCTCAAGATCACTTTGGAGCGCAAGAGAAGAGCATACTCAATGTTTGATATCCAATTTATAGTCCCAATGCAAGTTTTATATGTCATGTATAATGATTCCAACTTTTAGTCAAAGTAATCCATCCATGTGGTGAAATAAACAACAAAAAGAGGAAAAATAATGATTTTTAACCCCTAAGTGCCTATGTGTTTTGACTAATCCCTTTATATGAGAGGGAATGTAAGTGTGGTGCAGATTACAACATGCATGGAATCATCTTTAAGAAGGCCATGGGCCTTCAACAGATCATAAAAAATCTTACAATGTATTCTTTTCTGCATAGGTGCACGGGTTTCAGATTAGACAGAGGCGCTCTAAGCGCCAATGAGCGAACTAAAAAATAATTTTGAGCGCAGGTGCGCAGAAGGCACTGATTAATGTAGTGATTTTGGCGCATATGTGCATGATGCGCGACTGTGGGCCAATAAACCCATGCACAGCTGTCACACAGCCGTGAAGAAAATTTTAGATGGAATTCTCTCAACTTATCTTTGAATTTGATTTTTTGCAGGTCGGCTTGGGCTAGTTATGGTACCTGCAGGTTAAATAAGTAAAAAGAAGATATAAAATAACCCAAGTGGGGTAGGAAATTGATACCTTTCCCTAGTGGAGTCGTCAATCTGTTGCGCCTCTTTCATCACCTAAATGAGAAAAACAGAGTTGCTTAGAATCTTAGTTGGGTTAGCTAAGCAAGACAACAGTAAAGGAAAGGGTTAGAAGAATAAACATAAAAGACGAAGCTAAGAATTAAACTAGGAAAGGAAAAAACAATTAAACTATTGTGCATAAGGACATAAGAACAAGAAATAAACAAAACTCATGTCACTAATGGAAAGGATTGTATTAGTGAAAAGAAAACACCAAAGAGAAAGGGGACTTTGGGTCCCTTCTTCCTCCAAGGGAGGGCTCTTGGACCCCCAATATTGAGCTCTTCTTACAACTTGAAAACTCGAAAGAAATGGTGAAAGAATCGCAAGCTAACCCACTCAAAAGGTGATGTGGATTGCCCAAATGGAATGGTGCTATCATTCCCTTGATGAGAAAAGAGGTTTCCCCAAGAGAATAGCAACATCATAACCTTGCAAATGAATTCCTTGAAAATGTAGTGCACCCATGGCCTTGTTTTATAGAACCACTTTGAGGTATTGTGCAACCAGCTTTTAGTATGAAAAGGGATTGTTTAGGGCACTTTTAGGTCTTTGACCAGCCACCCAGCCAAATCCAGTCGAGATTTGGATGTCAAATCGACTTGGAAGTTGAACCAAAAGTGGGTGGGAGGGCGAACAACAACATAAATGCGTTGTTCTCAGGTGTGCGCGGCTTTTAGCATCCACAGTCATGCATCGTGCACATATGCGCTTTTCCTGCATTTCTTGATGGTGCATGTGCACGTGCGCCCTGTATAGTCATAGAGCATCCTAATTTTATAACTGGTTGTATAGTTTTGGACCTTTTGGAAATGTTTTTTTGGTAATTTTGGTCCATGGGTGAACTCATAGTTGTTTGAAGATGTTGGATTCTTGTAACCATTTGCGGATGAAATTTCAATGATAACAATGTGTACAAATTCATTATGGATTATAATATTCTCATTAGTAACTATCACTTCCATCTGAGTCTCCATTACTCCACTTCTGGTAATTATAATGTATTTTGGCCATCACAGATACTCCTCTAACCTCACACATTAGGGGGCATCTGTTACAAAAAAAAATTCCTCACCCCATTCAACTTTCTTGGATGGCCTTTTTATTTCCCTCTGCAAACTTGAAGTCCCATTTTGTACCTTCCAAATCCAAAAAAGAACATTTTTCCACATATACATTCCCTATCAGTTAAACAACAAGCGTATACACATGTTTCTCCACTACAGCCTGCGTACATCGGGTTTGGTGCTCAAAATTAAAAATTATGTCAGGTTTCCATGCCATGTCATGATATCCATGATCCTTGACCTTCCATATACTGGAAACACTCTGAATTGACCCTTCAGTTCCATTTGAAGGATGTAAATTGAGCCATATCCAAGCCTTGAAGAAGGGAGAACAATTCAACTTTGAGAGCAAAGACACTATGGAGAAATTTTGCTTCATATTGAGTCTACATCCCTTTGTCCTTGAAATTCTGGACCCCTTGTTCAACCCCCAAGATCTTCCTTCTTTGTGATGGAGAACCTCATTGTCTCCTTTATATGAGCTTTCCTTTGGTGGAGGATTGAAGTGGTGGAGGCCCAGCTAGAGGGACTTAGTTTATCAGTTAATGATATGTGTCATTACAAATTTTTTTCACATATATACTTCCGTTGATTATTTTAGTACAAATATTATTTCCTCATCCAATTGATATCTTGAAAATATCTAAATTACTATTCAATGGGTGTATTTTTCATGTATGTTAATGTATTATGCTAATCTATATGCTAACATTATATATTATCACTATATGATTGTGTATCTTGGTTGTTGAGGAAAGTTGCATGTATAAAGATTTGAGTTGGGTGCTCAACAATGGTCTTCATCAAATGCCCAGACTAGGTAGGTTATTGGAATTTTCTTGTTATCAATTCATTTATATATCATATTTCGGATTATAGTTGATTTATGCGTGTCATTCCATTTGTTTTGGTTTACCCCATGCCATAGAGAGATTTTCCTCGTAACACAATTGATGAACATGTGCTTGTTGTTTAACTGATAGGTCGTGTATATGTGGAAAAATGTTCTTTTTTGGATCTAGAAGGTACAAAAGGGGGCTTCAATTCTACATAGGGAAATGGAAATGCCATCCAAGCAAGTTGCATGGGATGAGGCAAAATTTCTTGTAACAGGGAGGATCACAAGCTGTAATACCACTGTAATGTCCCCAAAGGGAATATGCTACATTTTCTTGTCAATATAGTTTTGTTTATACTCTTTATATGCTATTAAACTAATTGAGGACTTTATACAAACATATTGCACACAAACCATAGATAGGCATTTTGATAAACATGTTCCATACACCAAAAAGTAGAAGAGATAATGTGGCACTTTATTAATAATGGAATATTGATCACATAATACAATGTCTAGGGATGTTGTAGCAGTTGTGAAAAATCCGCAAATGGTAAAGTAAAAACCAAAACCTGTTGTAGTTCCATGATCGATCCTAGGAGATAGCTTCTCCAATTTTTGGAAGGATAACTCCAAATATCCAATCCTCCTCCCATAATTATGCAACAATCATGTAAACATATATTGAATACAATGAGGGGTTGCTCCTTAACATGTGCTACAGTGATCTGGTCGCTCGTACCTGAAATAGCTCTGCAAATTCATATCACGGAGGAACTCGTGGAACATGAGTGGACAACCAACGAAGCATCATGGGACATGGCTGGAAAACTAGCGAGGGCCTCACGGGACACCCTATAATTAATATGTGGGGTCATCTTGTATCACATTTTCTCAGAAACCCTCCTCACACTTGAAAATTATGATTACAACCTCCTCTGAAATATTTTCCAATCTCTTGGAAAAGTCGATATGTCTCCAACTCAAAACCCAAACCCATAAAATAGAAGTTCAAATTGAAATCATGGATGAATTCTCGTCTTGTCTAGTCTCCAATGGAAATCCTGTATGGATTTCCATCTTCTCTGGGCTCCAATGTAAATCTTGGATGGATTCATGATCAAGGTGGATATCGGTGGCCACCCACCTATTCCAATGGATCAAAAAACAATTTTCCACCTTGGCAAATTTTCGACAGTTTTTCAGGTCCCAAACTTTTGGGGTCATTTTGAGGCCCTAAACGACATTTTTTCGGTATTTGGGGCCTAGGAAATTTCCATTGGCACTGTCCTAGGCCAATTGAAAGTTGTTCTTCTCGGTTAGAACTTTCCAAAGGTGTATCGAGTGCCCCAAATGAATATCGTGTGCAAAATTTACGCTCCCGAGAAGTTGACATATCAACTACCCCCACCGAGACCCACAAACCTTTTGGATCTTCCGGGGTTAGGGTTTCAGATTTTCTTTATGTTAAAATTTCCTTTGGAGCCTCATTGTAACAATCATCTTCTTGCGAATGCGAGTAGACATCACATCTCTTATCAGAGATAAGTTTCCACCATTCTAATGATTCTTTCACTTTGTATTTTACAGTCTCTGTACATTTATTTAATTAATATAAATCATGTATTACTGTATTTCTCTGTTTCTGGAAATATTTATGTGTATTTCATTGTAATATATTTGTTTTTATTTCGTTCTAAAAAATAATCCAGATCAATTCCCCTCTTTTGTAGGATCCATTGGAAATACTGGATGGATTCCCCTCTTGTTCAGATAGGGTGGATATTGCACCACCGAAACCAAAACAATAGTGTAAGGGTTTTTTTGAACCCTGACGAAATAATGGCTCCAAGAAAAATTCCAAAATGAGAGATCAAATCATAATCTCAAAGTGAGGCTCTAACCTTCCTTTTATACTTTCTCCATGCCTTCTATATCTTTCCCTTTTTTTACCGAATCAAACATAACTTCTAGAACTTCCCCCTTTTTGACTAAATCAAATATAACCCTTATTTTCCCTCCACTTTTCACTTTAATATTAAAAGTCACTTTAATAATGGTTAAGTAACTTGTTAATATAAAGTTACTTTATTTCATTAATGTCACTTTAAATACATAACATTTCCTAACTAAGTGACATTAAATAACCCCTTTTGGCTCCCTTTTCCTTCACTAACAAGCCATGGAAATCATTTCCACTACTGAACAGGGGAATCCAAAAATGGAGACATGACAAAAAATATGTTTGGATTACTTCCTATAAAACTTTCTTCAATATTGATTTCAAAAGTTACTTCTTCATCTATAACTTCTTTCATAACATTTTTTTATTTATAATTTGTTGGAACATGTGTGACGATCATCATAGGGCCTACAAAAACTTGTTTTTTAAGATATCTTTAAAAAACTTTGCTATGTTATGACCCAAAGGGGGAATATATAGGGTTAAATTTATATGATATGATCCCAAAGGGGGGGAATATATGGGGCTAAATATACATGTAATGTATAAATATATATGTAATAGGGTCGGCCTAATCGTAAAGGGTCCTCATGTGTGGGTGTGAATAGGTATATATAGAGATCATGTAGTCATTATTGGAGACATGTGAATTGTGATGTATAAATGTATTTGAATATGTGAAGGATCTTGTCCTATTATTTAAGGCGCTATTGTGTAACCCATCTCTCTTATATATATTGGAGTTGTGCTCCATGCTTAAATTTATGCATATGTTGTGTACTTATATTCTGTTATGATATTTTAAACATTTAGAACATTACATTTGGTATCAGAACATTGATCCTAGGGTTTTTCTTTCTCAAGCAAGTCATCTTGGAATTTTCACTATAACCTTTTTTTGTTGCCACTTCAGAAAGAAAAACTTAGAGGATGATTAGAATACATATTAGGGTACCTATGGTATGCATTTTATCTTCTGATTCATTGCACTTTCGAACATACACCCTACGGAAGATAGAGTTTTTGACTAGTCCTATTACTAGTCTCAATCATGTGTTTTGGATAAAATAGTCATATTGTTTTTAGTGAGGATCCAAATTCAGTGAGACCAGTTGCATTTGAAATAGTAAATTATGTATCTTTTATGGTATATTTTTTAGAATATGGTAGTAAATATTGGACACGTGGAATTCTGTACAAGGTCGATCTCTCAGAAAAGAAAAAAATATCAAGGTTTGGGAAAGTTACCATAATTTTCACTTGGCACATCCAATTTTGGTCAGACCTATGGAATTGCATAGAATACAATTCATAGTACTACAAGCCAAAATTTCATACTTGGAGGGCCCAAAATTTCATAAATACATTAGAAGGAAGGTCAGTCAGAAGGACAGACTCCAAATCGTGGTTTCAAAGGTATGTTCACTTAAAAATATCATAAATTTTGATTGGGATGTCTGATTGAGATGATTCAAAATACATTAGAAAGATAATACACATGATATTATATTGGAGACAATATTGTAACTATTGTATATTATTATCCTTAATATAATGAGGTTGTATGTTAAGGTTTGGGGTTAGACTTCAATCAACAATCAATGGAAATACCTAATTTTTATGGAGATAAATAAATCCTATGGAATGTTTGAGGATGATAAATAAAATTAATTTGAGACATTTTATGGTAGGATTTTACTTGAGTGGTGAAGATTTTAAGTGGTGGGATATCCTTGATGAAGGTACTAGACTCTCCCCCACATAGGGAAATTTTGAAAAACTCTTCTCAAATAAATGGATCAATAATACAAAATGGGAGGAGATGTATTAAATTCAAGAGTTAAAAAAAGTGAAAGAAAATTTCAATAAGAATGGTTATGATCTATCTAAGATTCGATACCTTAATTAAAGACTCATTAAGGAGGTTCAAAAATTAAAACAAGGAAAGACTAGCAAAGGGAAGTGGGAAAAGGACGAATCAAGGGAATATTTGAAAAATAAAGATTAAGAGATATGTAGATTACAAAACTATAATAAAAAACTGTTGGATGAGGTTAAGAGATTGAAAAAATAAAAGAAGAATTATCAAAATCAAGAAAAAACACGAATATTGGATGAAGAATCTACCAAAAGACTTGAAGAGGAAATTTGCAAGACGGTTGAGGGACCCCTAAATATTGATGAGGTAAAATAAAAAATGCAATCCAAAATTGAAGAAGGACGTCATAACTTGATAAATGGGATAACATTGCAACTCCAAAAGGAGAAAGAAGACAAGATTTAAGAAGGTTGGGAGAAGATACTTGAAGAAGTTGAACTTCATCTAGATGATGTACATGCCAAATATGATGGTATTATATCCAAGGCTATAGTAATCAAATACCAAGAAAAGAGGATAGAGGATTACATTGTATATGAAAAGAGGATAGATCAAATGTGTGTGCAAAGTGAAGAAAAACTATCAAATGTGAAGCCATATCGACACCCTCATTATCAACAAAGATTTCAAGGAAGACAAGAATATCAATATCATCATTATCAAGGAATAAGATTTAATACTCATCAATATTCATGGAATATGGCATCACAAAACCATTATTCAACAAGATATTATCGTAGATCAACATCTACTACAAATTTGAGAAGTTTCAACAACAATACATGGAATCAAGAGAAAGAAAATTGTGCAACAACTAGCCGCCAATAATTACGATTGAAAATAATAGATTTTGGATGGATGGATGGATTATCATCAATGGAAACAAGAAATAAGGAACATAAGAAATCCATATTACCTTGTTTCATCACATTTGAATCCTTTAATTGAAAATATTTGAGGGCACATCTTTTTTAAGGAGGGTAATATGTTATGACCCAAAGGGGGAATAGATAGGTTTAAATATATATTATATGACCCCGGGGGGGCATATATGGGGATAAATGCACATGCATTCATTATCGGAGACAAGCTAATAGTAAAGAGGCATCATGTGTAGGTGTGAATAGGTATATATAGAGATCATGCATTCATTATTGGAGACATGTGAATTGTGATGTATAAATGTATTTGGTTATGTGGAGAAGGTTCTCCTATTATTTAATGATTTATTGTGTAAACCATCTCTCTTATCTATATTGGAGTTGTGATCCATGATCACATTGTTGTACATGGTGTGTACTTATGTTCTGTTATGATATTTCAAACATTTGTAACATTACAAACAATGTAGCTTCATCCACCTCATCTTATTAATTAATAATTATTATATCAGAAGAAGAAGACATATATGAAATATCTTCATTTCCTTTGGCCTCAATATGTGTCAAAATTCCTCCAATATATCCTTCTTCTAAATAGGCTTGATTGATTTTCCCTATTCCATTCTTCTATTTCCCAATTCTTCTTTCTAAGGAGTATCCATAAATAGTTCTATATATTCCCTTGATCTAATTTTTTTTGCATCAACAACCATGAAAGAAATTGATCTTGCAACAAATTCTACTTCACTTGAGGATGGGTCACAATCAACCATGACAACTTTAGGAGCTTCATCTTGTTGTTTAGTTTGAATTTGAATTGTCTCTTCATATACCTATGGTACTTATTATAAATGCATCTAATTACCTTTCAAATTTTCTTGAACCTTGATCCATCTTTCTTTATTATCTAATCTTTCCATTTCTAATTTGTATAATAAACATATGAAAAATAGTTTATTTGAACCCTCATATTAGATATTATGTGAAGAGGATCATATTTCCATGCCTTTCCTAATTCAAATTTTAAGGATTCTAACATATTTTCAACAATAGTGAATGTCAATTTGTATTTAACTACGAAAGGAAACACTTTAAAAAGTAACATAATGGAATTATTTTGGAATCTAGGAACAAAAATTAGTTGATAATAATTTTTAATATTTTCCTAATATACTCTAGTGAAAACTCTAAGTGTTAGGTAGACTGGTAGAAGATATGGTTGAACCTTAGCTCCATAGATCCTACTAATGATATGACCTTCAGAAATAAACTAGTCTCCTACTTTAGTATCAGGGCTCAACTAAAGCATTTTTTTGGCATTCTAGAAATATTCTAGGGGGATGACAACCATTGAATGTTATATAGGTCATGAACATGAACCTATAAACAAAACTTTTGAATCCCTCATTCTTAGCATGCTTTCTTACTAAAGGTGTCCATTCAATTACTAGATGAGATTTTGAATCATGGTCAAGATTCTTCAAACTTAGATGTTAAAAATTGAACTAATCTAAAGGAATTATATAAGAAATTACACAAAATAGGATTGAAATATGAAGTATCTAAATGTTTAAAACTGGATGAGTTAGCTATGGATGGCATAAAAAATATACTTAACATAATTGTATTTTCCAAAAGGTGCTTTTAAAGGTGGAAAAATATTCTCCATGCTTAGGATAGTTTCATTGACTATATTTTCATCATCATACACTAGGATTATGTTCATCATGGACATGAATTCTAGTAAGGGTCTAGGAAAAATAGAGGCTCAAAAGGGTAGAACAATTTCAGAAATATTGTAATATACTAGATATTAAAAGTATGCAGAACAGAAATAAAATGCTAGAAATGGCAGAATAACAGTAACATAACCAGAACAATCACCACAATAACACTGAAATGATATAAGAATAACAACATAAATAACACTTTGATTCTGAGAGCAATGTTCACGGGCCTCTTCGAGGGGGAAACCTCTAGTTGAGAAAATCTCTATTACAATAATATCCAAGCTAGGGTTCGCTTACCCTCGACTCCTATTTATACTAAATATGTCTATCAAAAGAAGCATCTAGAAGAAGATCCTTCTAGAAGCAAAAGATTCTATTAGGCCTTCTTACATTCAAGTTATTCTATTTTATTACAAGGCCTTATTAATATTGGCCTTTATTACATCTGAATATATTGTTCTACCTATGTGCGGGTTAGGACCCTAACATGTCCTCCCCCTTAAAAACAACCTTGTCCTCAAGGCTTGAGATGTGGAAATTGTTGCAAAATGGTAGTTGGTTCCAAAGTGGCATCTGCTGGAGTTGTATCTTTCCATTGGACTAACACTTCCTTGATGGTTCTCTAACACAGGTGACGCTCACGTTGGTCCAAAACTGCTTGTGGTTGTAGCCAAATGGATCCTTCTTCGGCTAACTAGGGAAGGTTGGTTTGAATTTGTTACTTAGTTCCAATCACCTTGTTTAAGCATGAAACATGAAAAACAGGATATAGCTTCGAATGACTGGGCAAATATTAATAATAGGCTACTATCCCACATGCTTGAGAACGATATAAGGACCATAAAATTTGGACGCTAGCTTCTAACAATGCTCCGCCTTGAGGGAAGTTTGCTTGTAAGGTTGCAGTCGAAGAAACACCTGATCCCCTTTTGTAAATTGATGTTTAGAACGACCTTGATATTCTTGTTGCTTCATGCGATTTTGTGCCATGACCAAATTCTCTTTGAGGGTACGGAGAATATCCTCTCGATCTATAAGTGTTTGGTCAACCACTTGAACCTTCAAGACACCAGGTAAGCATGATAAAACTAAAGGTGGCTTATGTCCATATACCACTTCAAAAGGATTCATGTGTGTAGTTGTATGGTATGAAGTGTTGGACCACCATTCAGCTAGGGGTAACCATTGAGCCCACTGATTTTTCTTTTTCGAGGCAAAACACCTCAAATACGTTTCCAAACACTTGTTGATAAATTTTGTTTGACCATCGGTCTAGGGATGATAAGTTGTGCTTAGATGCAATTGGGTGCCTTGTAGATTGAACAGTTCTTGCCAAAAATTTCTTGTGAAAGTTGGGTCGATATCAAAAACAATAGAGTGTGGCATGCCATGAATCTTGAAGACCCGATCCATGAAAATTTGAGCCACCGTGGATGCTGTAAATAGGTGTTGAAGAGCACAGAAATGAGCATACTTGGAAAGGTGATCAACAACCACCATGATGACTGATCTATTTCCCGATTTCGATAAGCCTGTAATAAAATCCATAGAGATATCCTTCCAAATAGCAAGTGGAATCGAAAGCGGTTGTAGTGTTCCTGGAGATTTGACTGTTTCTCCCTTGTTGTGTTGACACACATCACATTCAGCGACAAAATTATGAATGTCATGTTTCATACCATCCCAGAAAAAAGAACATTTGACCCTGTCATAGGTTTTGGTGGACCCTGAGTGCCCTGTTGTGGGTGTAGCATGAAGCTCATAAAGTATCATGGATTTAAGCTTTCATTGTTTACTTAAATACAAATGGCCTTTTTATCGAAGCTCATTATGGAGCCAAGATTACCCTGGGTAAGATGGAGCATTGGACTACAATTGTTGGATCACATGCAAACTTTTGGGATCTTTTATCCATTCCTAGAGAATGGCTTGGAGCCAATAGATAAGGGCATCACAGATCAACGACATGCAGAATAGCCAACATTTCCTTTTCATAGATTGATTTGCCCATATTTCTTTCAAATAGTTGCTTGCTGGTAAAGGCCAAATGCCAACCCTCTTGCATAAGGACAACACCAATTCCTTTCCTTGAGGCATCACATTCCAAGACAAAGGTCTTTGTGAAATCAGGAAGGGCCAGGACTGGAGTGGTGCACATGGCCATCTTAAAGGTTTGAAAAGCTTGAGCAATGGATGGATTCCAAGTGAAAGAGTTTTTTTTTTAGGAGAGCAGTGAAAGGTGCTGCAATCTTTCCATAATTCTTAACAAACTTGCTATAATAACCTGTTAAGCCCAAAAATCCATGCAATATTTTGAGAGTCTTTGGGTGAGGCCAATCTTGCATAGGTTCAATTTTTCTAGGATCCACCCTGACGCCATCCTTGCCAACCAGGTGACCCAAGTATTCTACTTCTGAGGTGCCAAAAGCACATTTAGATTGTTTCAGGAAAAGTTGATGTTGAGAGAGTAGATGGAGAACTCGATCCATATGAGCAAGATGGTCCATCCAGGTTTTTCTATACATGAGGATATCATCAAATAAAACTAAGACAAAATGACGGAGAAAAGGATGGAAGACATGATTTGTGAGGCTTTGGAAGGTGGAGGGGGCATTACACAAGCCAAAGGGCATGACTAAAAACTCATAGTGGCTCTCATGAGTTCTAAAGTGAGTCTTGGGAATGTCTGCCTCTTTCATACGTATCTGGTGTTAGCTCAAACGAAGATCAATTTTAGTAAAGAATTGGGCGCCACTCAATTCATCCAGGAGGTCATCAATGACAGGAATGGGAAATTTGTGTTTAATGGTAAGTTTGTTGAGGGCACGAAAGTCAGGACACATTCACCAAGAACCTTCTTTCTTCAGGACCATAACCATAGGAGAAGATTAGGGGCTCGTACTAGGGCGGATAACACCTGCATTAAGGAGTTCCTGGACCATTTTCTCAATTTCATTTTTTTTGGAAAAGGGGTGACGATACGAACAGATATTGGGAGGAAGGCTTCTGGGTACAAGGGGAATGGAATGATCATGAACACCACAGGAAGGAGGGAGTCCCTGGGGAGTGGAAAAGACCACTTGATGTTTAGAAAGGATGGCCTGGAGGTCTTGTGGCACCGAGGGTGTCTCTTTTGCTTGTATGGCATGGAGTTGGGAAATAACACCAAAATGACCTTTTTTTACCAGCTTTTCCATGTGATGGGAACTAATGATCTCAGGTGAACTAGAGGTGATTCTTTGGAACTTATATTGATGGCTCTCTTGATCAAATTGCATGGTTAATTCCTTAAAATCCATGAGAATGGGGCCCTAATTCCTTAGCCAGTCTGCACCCAACACAATGTCACAACTGCCCATGTCTATAGAAAACATATGAGATTTCAAGTGGTAGTCACCAATTTGGAGACAGACATTTTCACAACACCCTCCACATTTCATGGAGCCACCATTGGCAATCATGATTTGGAAATTATTGACAACGTGGATGTAGCAATGAGTTTCTTGGGCAATGCAGCAATGAATAAAATTATGGGTGCTTCCACTATCAACCAGAATGATGACCTTCTTATGCTTGATGTAACCGATTAACTTGAGGGTTTGGGGAGATGAGAAGCCAGTGGGAGCATTGAGGGAAATGATCGGTTCTACTTCAGGAGGGTCTGAGGGAGGGGTTATGCTAGTGGTTTCAGGTGACTTAGACACAACGGGAGTTTCAACATCCTCTTCCAACATATCCTCGGATATGGCCATAAAAAGATTTTTTTCTTTACACTTGTTGCCCAGGAAATATTTGTCATCACAATTATAACAAAGGCCTTTGAGTTTGCATTGAACCATTTCAGCTCTGGTCAATTTTTGGATCTTTAGTGGAGCGGAGGGAGTAGTGGGATTTATTGGTTTAGGGCGAGAGATAAAGGAGGGTTTTTGGTTTTGAAAGGATACAACCTGTTGTGCTTCTTTAGATATTTTAGTAGCCTCCACCCAACTCTGAGGCTGAGCCATGAGGACATGGGCCCGAATCTCATACTTGAGGCCACTGTTAAAACACTCTCAGAAAAAGGTATTAGACATGCCCTATGTCCGAAAAGCCAAGCGCTCAAAGGCAGCTATAAAGTCTTCCATTGTTCCTGATTGTTTCAACTTTGTCAAACGGCCCAAATGGTATGTGTCAGTGTCAAACGTTAATAAAGCTCTGCCACAAAGTGTGTCCAAGCAATATACCCTTGATGGGAAATTTTTCTCCATTGCCACCATTTCCAACGTTCTTGATCTAGATGGAGAACACCATAAATGAGTTTGGCCAAGTCATATGTAATGTTGTATAAAGAGAGATAATGTTCCATTTGGGTTACCCAGTGTAAAAAACCTACTTAATTAAATAAATATTTGTTTAATGGATATTATTTTAATTAATTAATTAATTAATTTTATGATTAAATATTTTTTTAATGAATTTTAGTTTAATAAATTATTAATTTTTATTTTGGACACTTAGTGTATAGGTAGATAGACCCATTTATGGAAGGGGGGATAAGGTGGTTGAGGTTTAATGGGGGGATAAGATGGTTGATGTTTAATGGGGGGATAAGGCGGTAAATAATGAGGGAAAGGAGGATAAGGCAAGGGGAAACACTCGGGAAGGGGGTCTTATTTTGTTTGGGGGTAATATTTTCATATGGGAGAAGGAGAAGGTGAAAGGGGGAGATTTTTTGGACTGCATCTATATTTCTGGATTTACTGCCAGCTTGCTTGAGGAGCTTGCTTGAGGACTTTCACATGGGGCACCTGTTGCTAGGAATTTTGGGCTCGACGGCCAGGAAACCATAATGAATCCTGGGGCTAGGGAGTCGAATAGGTTGTTCCTAGCTCGCTGGGAGGTTAGTCAGTTTTGGGCAGTTTTGGGCAAAGCTTCAGCTTGGGGCAAAGTTTCAGAACAACATCAATTTAAGGTATTTATCATCATTATTATGTTGTCTTAATTATTGTTATATTGTTCATTATTTTTTTTATGCTGAATATGTTATTCATTATCATGCTGCTAAATTTTAAATTATGTTGAACATTGAGTTGTTATATGCTAAATAATGAACTTTAAAGAATTGAGGATAACATTTCTATACTTAAATTTATGTTTTATAAGGCTCTGTTTGGAGAGACCTTACACATGGTATCAAATCTCTAGTTTAAAATCTGGGGCCAAGGGCCTACCTACCCACTTCCATCGCTAGCCTCTACAACTCTATTAACAAACCTACAAAACCCCACCTCTCCCCCTTGCTATATTTTATGAAAACAAACACAAATATTTTTTTTTCTTTCAAATGGTTGTGTAAGTGCAACAAATGCAATTACATAAAAGTGTTTCAATCAAACAAACCTTATTGGAACTCCATCAATTTCTGAAGCTAAAAGAAATATTTGATCATCATTAACCTTTAGCAGGGCTGTAGAATAATTTATGTCTTATTACTACAAGAGACATAAGTCTCAGTCTCACAGTATCAAAAACCCATTTAAACCTTAGTTTGATACACATCTCCTTAAGTTTTTCAGCTAAAAGTTGTATATCTTGAATTTGCAACGTGTCAATATGCATATTGAAAATATAATGTGTCAATATGCATATCAAAAATATACTTATATGGGTATAGGCATAGATAACCATTTCTTACATATAAATACAAGAGAAATGAAGTCACACAGTAGCACAGACCCATTTAAAACTCAATTTATATGCATATCCCTATAGAGTTTTAACTTCAAATTTGTATTTCTCAAGTTTCA
>ML809912.1:94880-109522 GCA_009831015.1 Picea engelmannii
TTCATTCCCCTTCCTGAGCATGGCTGTGATGTGTTTCACCAACTCAGCAAAATTTGAGACAAACCTCCTCAGAAAATTGATTCTTCCCAAGAATGCCTGAACCTCTTTCTTGGATCTGGGAAGGGGCAGGGCCTGAATTGCTTCTACCCTGTCAGGGTCAATTTTCACTCCCTCTGCTGATACTATATGGCCTAACAGCTTCCCTTCTTGTATAGCAAACATTGATTTTTTGGGGTTCAGGGAAAGGCCAAACCTGCGACACTTCTGGAAAACCTTCTTCAAGTGGTAGCGGTGCTCTTTATCAGTCTTGGAAAAGACTGTTATGTCATCTAAGTAAATCACCACGAACTTATCTTTTTCCTCGATGAAGGCTATGTCCATGGCTCGCTGAAACGTTGCTCCCGCATTCATCAGTCCGAAAGGCATCTTGGCATACATGAATGTGCCCCAGGGAGTGGTGAAGGTTGTTTTTTCCCTGTCCTCTGGCATGACTGATATCTGATTGTAGCCCGAGAAACCATCAATCATGGATATTCTTGAAGCACTAGTGACCTTCTGCAATATGTGCTCCATGTTGGGCAAGGGATAATTATCCTTTCTTGAGCTCCTGTTCAGGTTCCGGAAATCAACACAGAGTCTGATTTCACCACTCTTTTTTCTCACTGGGACTAGATTGGCCACCCAGTCAGAGTATCTTAAGGGGACAATGATCTGGGCATCCAGCAGCTTCTTCACTTCCTTCTCCATGATAGGTAGTAGCACGGGATTTATCTGTCTCATCTTCTGCTTGAATGGCTTAGCCTCTTCTTTTAGTGGGATCTTGTGCTCAATGACTGATGTGTCATATGTCTTGAGGTCTTCGTAGGTCCAAGAAAACACATCAGAAAACTCCCTCAGCAACTCAATATATCCGGCCCTCTACTCCTTGGTCAAACTCCTTGACAATTTGACAAACTTGGGCTCCTCAGGTGTGCCTATGTTGCATTTATCTGTCTCAGCATCATCACCTGAAACTCTACCCTTCACTGCCACATCGTTCCTGTCAAACAACCTTTCTAATGGGATTATTCCTTTCGGAATGTGGTTGCTTGGTAGCTGAATGATCTGGTTATCAGCAATTTTATTCAAAAACTCCCCAGGGTAACGGTCAGGCTTTCCTTCAATGTCGGGATCCTCATTTATGTGCAATGCAGAAAAGTTATCAACGGATTGAAGAAACTTTTTGATCTCTTGATCATCCTCAAATACCTTCCAATGCTTGACATTTTCTGGTACAGAGGGCCTATACTTTATTTCAACATCAGACCCGACAGAGGGCAGCACAGGAACTTCGAGCACACTAGCTGTGAAAGCTAAGAAGTCGGCTGGAATATTTTCTCCCCCTGGAATGTAGGAAATGTTAAAAGCCAGGAAGAAATTATCAACTAGGTCCCATACCTCATTCCTGTAATTCTTGAGCCGAGGATTCTTAGCTTGATAAACGTTTTTGACCTGTTGGACAATCAGTTCTGCGTCTCCGAACACAGCCATCTCCCTCATTCCCATTTCCTGTGCAGCTCTTAATCCCAGAACCAGAGCTTCATACTCTGCCACATTGTTAGTGACTTCAAATTACAGCTTGTATGATAGGGATATGGTCTCTTGAGAAGGAGATATGAATACTACCCCGGCACCTGCACCTATACTGGAAGAAGCTCCATCAAAGAACATCTTCCAAATAGAGGTGGTTGGAGGAGGCATCTCCTGATTTAGAATGGACTTCTTTCTGATCTGCAAAGGGGGCTCAGGAGTCTCAGTGAGCTGTAGTAAATTGGAGCCTAAATCAGTTTCCAAGGCATAGATGGGATGATTAGTGGGGTTTTCTTCATCACTGACAATGTAGGCTAGTTGAGCTTCTCTGTATAATCGCCTATGTTCCCCTCCAAACACTGGAATGGTGGCATACATGAGATCCATCTGTAATGTCCCTCCAAGTCTCTTAATCCATGACCTTGAAAATAGCATGCCAAACTTGGGGAGAACGTCAGCTACCACGATATCCATTACCATACTCTTCATGGGTAGCTGAAACAATGAAACTACCATCTCCTTGATGACTCCCAAACATTGCACCCTCCTGGAGTCAAAGGAATAGAGGTCATGATAGGCTCTGGTGACTTCTAATCCTATATCTTCCATGACGACTTTGGGCATGAGGTTGTGGGAGGCCCCTGAATCCATTAAGCAATTGTGCAACACTTTGTCATGTATGTTCAGGGAGGTGTAGAAGGGAGGGGACGAGTCATCTCTGTCTTCTACCATGGGACCTAGGACAACTGCAGGCCTTTCATCTTGGAGGTTTATGAAGTCTGTGGAGGGGCCTGAGGTTTCAGATTTCAACAGGTTAGAGAAACGCCTTTTGAATTCATCATGTTTGATAAGCTCAGTGAGGGGCACAGGAATTCTGATATTTTGAATCTCATGCTCGAAATTAAAAGAAGATGAAGGCTTTGGAATTTCTCTAATTTTAGGAACATGATTTTGGACAATGGGAGAGAGAGGTTGGGCCTTCTTACCTCGGTGACTATCTATTACTTCATTAGAAGGCTTCTTTGTTCTAGCGGACTACTCTGGAACATCAGGTATTGCTGCCCTTTTGTCGGATCTCAGGTTATATCTGCCTCGACCACCACTGGATTTGTCTCCTTTGCTCAACTCATTCAACTGACCATCCATGAGAGACTCTTCGTAATCTGACTAGGTCAGATGAGGGAAAGGAGGAGTGACTTCTACAGAGTGGATTTTAGGTTCAGGCTCATCTGCTTCCCCTTCTTCATCAGCCACAAAATTGTTCTGAAAGGGATCCTGAATTCTTTGGTCTTCTTTGTCTCTTCCTCTTTCTCTGTGCATAGTCGGGGGAGCAATATCATTTGGCCTTCTGAAACCCCCTTTATTTTCGGTGTTCTGAGGGCCCTTATACATATGCTTCCTTTCCACCCTCAATCTCTCCACCTCTTCTTTAATGAAGTTCATTACTTGGGTCAACTCATTTACTTGAGGGTGGGGCAATGATGGGCTGGAAGTTGAGGCTTCCGACTTTTCCTTTCTTCTATCTGTTTCGGCCTGGTTTCTCAGCCTGTCAGCTGCCAATATGTTGGATTCCACTTCTATAGCTGCATCTTGAATCTGAGCTAAAGAGGTGGCTCTTCTTTCTCTTAATATGAGACAGAAATCAGGGTCAAATGCACTAGCATATGAAATTTGAGCAGAGGCTTCTGAAGGCTTTATCTCTGCAGGAATCGTGTTATACATCTTATTGAATCTTTTGGAGAAGTCAGAGACAGACTCTCCTTCCATTTTATTCAGGGACCCAAACTCAGTCATGTAATATATGTAATCTTTCCTATCTCCCCACTGCCTCAGAAAAACAGTATCCAGGGCTTCAATACCAGTAATAGATCCAGGGGCCAGTCCCCTAAACCATTTTCTAACCTCACCATCCAAGCTCTGAACAAAGACTCTCATCAAGACGTCTTCACTCTCAATATTTAGGTTGTCTGCATAACTGTAAAAAGCAGCCAAATTCTCCTCAGCAGTCATGTCTCCCTCCCCACTGAACTTGGGCATGTACTTCAAGTAATCTCCAGTAGGGAGAGGATTCATAGGATGTGGTAGGATTAAAGGAGCATATCTAGCAGCAACTATGGCGTCCATTCTATTCAGAGGGGGATTAGCGCCAGCCATAGGAATAGTAGGTAGAGGAGAACTCGGAGGAGAAGGAGTATGGACGGGAGATGTCAGAAAAGAGGTTCTTGGAGGAGACAATGGAGGAAACAGAGAGAGGGCCAAGGGACCTGAGTGTGCAGATGTTTCTCTCTGCGCAGTAGTAGCAACAAAAGGAGGGGTGGTGAAATCTTCATAAGCTTGAGGTCTGTGATGAGGCACAGCTTCCAAGGAAGGGGGAGTGACAAGGATCTCTCCCTCTGATACAAGACCAGGAGGAGAGAACTCAGCGGGAACACTCTCGAAATTCAGAAAACGGGAAACCTCAGAGGAAGGACAACTAGGAAGCTAAGAATAAGACAATGGAGTTCTCACAGAAGGGGAAGGTGCATTACCTGTTTCGACGATGGAAACTTCTTTCAGAGAGCTCTTTCCCTTTCTACACACCGCTTCCGAGTCAGCTTCTGGTGTAGCTAAAGGCAGGTGTGGATTAGACCTCGTGTGTTTGCCTCTCGAAGCCACAATTGATAGAACAGGTTCTCCCCATCGGAGTCGTCACAGTGGAGTCGCCAGGTGCACAGTGGCAATATTCAAGTTATGATATCTAATGCACCTTTAGAATCAGTTGATCTTTGTCGTTCAAATCCGGGGAAAATATTCAACTTCGTCCCCGGCAACGGCGCCAGAAATGTTGGAGCCGGAAGTCACTTCTGGATTGCTAGCAGGAGCAGAGCCTGACGCCCATCAGTTTAATGTCACGATTTGTTTAAAAGGGGTGATCAAATGGAAGTAAACTCAGAACAATATCGTCTCAACTCAGAAGTTGGGCCAGGCATGCATGAATGAATGAGGTCTTGATAAACTTCAAATAGTGAGTCGCAGTAAAAGGGTGAGTAGGTGGAAGACTTGCATAAGAAGAGTGCGGAAATCTATCACAAACATCAAGTTCGTAACAGACTGGAGGAGAAAGCATTCGAACACAAAGTCTCTTTATATTCAAACACAAAAAACCAGAGAATACAAAAATGTCACGACAAATCCTTTATCATAACATAACTGTAACAATCCATGTGAATCATTCAATTGTGAACTCTCCGGCATGAGATGAAAGATAGATGGAAAAAGGAGAACTGTTTGTTATAAACCAAGAAATCTCAAACACAGCTACATAACCAGGAATCCAGAATGGTCATGAAAACTTTACAGCCCAAGAGCTTAGCTCTACCATCGATAGATACAAAAATGGCGAAAATGCCTACATATACTTAGAACTACAACAACAGCGAAATCGAGACACTGCATTGAAGGCTTTGCATCTGCATGGCTTTCTGACAGTCAACCTCTGAAGGGTCGTGCAACTTAAGTCAGACACAATCTAATTCTTTGACAGTTCCAACGACGAATCGACGTGCCTTCAATTCATGGCCGTGCTTTCCCATTATGGCGGAGGCGATATCTAACCACCACCAACCGCTTCAATAACTGCTTCATCGGGATTGAGGATGGCCCGACCAACTCAGCACCTTCGGGACGTGGAGAGCTTCCTACGCTTCCACCTGGAATAACTGACTGGCTCAAAGGATATGCGTGGAGGCCAGCACGGAAGGTGGGGGGGGGTACGGGAATGGAGTGATGGGGTCGAAACTGCGAGGACGCGAAAGAAGTGGCGAGGTGTGAGAAGGGTTACAAGGGAGACACATGGAAAAAGACGATAAGCAGAGGAGATAGGAGAGCAGATGTGATGGACACCTTTTAGTGGGAGGCTGATGTGGAGGGAAGGAGACACAGGGTCGGTGGTGAGTGGACGATGAGACAGGGAAAGGGCCATCTGGATGAAAGAGTGGAGGAGGGCGGATGACACATGGCGGCAGGGGAAGGCGGTTCTGGAGAATGACATGATGGGAGGAGGGCCCTCGCTGGCTAAACACAAGGAAATTGAGGAGGGCGAGACTGACCCAGTGTCGTTGATCTGGGCGCGCTGATCTGGGCCATCGAAAAGTTGTGTCTACGATTCCGGACCCCCCCCACTCCGCTTAAAGGTAGAAAGACAAGGGGAGTCCAGAATGGTCTTCATCGCCATTGATCCAGGCGCGTTGATCTGGACCGTCGAAGAGGTGCGCCCCAGATTCCAGACCCCCCCCCCCCCCCCCCCCCCCCCCCGCGCTTAAAGGTAGAAGGGCGAGGTGGGTCCGGAATTCGCTGTGTGTCGTTGATCGGGACACGCAAATTCCAGCCGTCCAAACTTGACTTTCATTTAACACGGACGTATTCACGCCAAAAACTTAGGACAAGTGGGTTTTTAACCCTTTCTTTTGCGTTCTATCCCCCCTTACAAGAAATATCGCTAACAGACATGTGTCACGAGATCCTCGTATCTCAGGGATTCTGGCATCGAAGAGTGAAATGGAGAAGTCTTTCGACTTCGCGACTTGCGAAGTCCCAAAGTGATCGAGGAGCTCCCGGGAGTTCGAAGGACAAGAGATCAGTACAGCTGGGGTCACGAGTCTCAAAACATCGAGAACATTAGGACTGTCCAATAGGAGGACACGTGGCAGCGATTGTGGCATCGAGAGAATCCCAAAAAGGCCATTTCGGCATTCTAGGTACCAGGGAATACAAAGGGAAAGAATTTGAGATTCTTGACCCGTGAGATCCCGAAAGGATCTGAGCCGTTGGATGCGGGAGGATCACATCCATTGATTCCCCTTTGACTTGGTATTTCGGTATTTCGGGTACTGGGAAGTCCAAGGAGAAAGGGTCAGGCAACCTTGCATCATGGGATTGCGAAATGCGAAATCCCGAAGGCGTTGAAGAGACATGGAGGAAGTCGGCATTTCATCATACCGGGATTCGGGATTTCGAAATTTCTGAAGGCAAGGAGTCTGTGCTCTTGGGTTAGAAAACCCTGAAGTTGCGAAAGCATGACGTATCCTTGGAGAGGGATAGTAAACGTGGGGATTTTGGGTTTCGGCATACCAGGGATCCCACAGACAGAGAACCGGGAAACTTCGCATCGAAAGTCTCGAAGTCGCGAAACGCGACGAGTCGGGGAAACACATCATTTTGAGAGGAGAAATCCGGGCCAAGGATTTTGACATTTCAAGGATCGACACTTCGACCGTCCCAATGACTAGGAGTCGGGGCTCTTGGTGTTAAAAACCCCAAAGTAGGCTGCGGTCATGGGGAAGAGCGGTCACATGGATCGAGATATGGCCCAGGGGGCTAATCACCGTTGAGTGCCATTTGGGAATTTCGGCATTTCGGTGATCAATTGATCGAGCAGGTAGAGACTCTCGACAGTAGGGCTCATGGAGTCCTGAAATCCAAAATTACTTTTCGGGAAAAGACCGAAGGTCATGTTCGACAACCGTGGGAAGGAGAATCTTGCACCTGTTGCATGTTTATGTAGGTGGGGTTTTCAAGGAAGGACCTGTGGATCGAATGTTGAGGTTTCGATAGGGATATGAAAGAGTCGTTCCGGCTCAGGGAAGCATTGGAATGATCCTATGAGTGGATCTTGGCCCAAGGGTTGCAGGTCTATGTCAAGTGGTATCATAGCTTGACTATGTTTGTATATTGCAGACAAAGGAAGAGAGAGGAGAAATAGTACTCTGATACACATCAGTTTGGTATAAGAGGCAACTTGCAGAGACAGACAGAAGGAGATAGAGTATTGGAACTCTGTGGATATTGTTGCAGGTGTGCGGTAGTCAAATAGACAGTCAGGAGGACTGTAGGAGAGGTTGGTAGCTCTCAGTTGTAGAGTTACAGTAGTGAGTTTTCCAGAAGGGCAGACAAGAGTAGGGAGATGGATACTGAAGGCCATGCACGCGATGGAAATAAGATCCATCAGCAACAGAGCAAGGATGTGATGGACAAGG
Source organism: Picea engelmannii (assembly GCA_009831015.1). Classification (NCBI taxonomy): domain Eukaryota; kingdom Viridiplantae; phylum Streptophyta; class Pinopsida; order Pinales; family Pinaceae; genus Picea; species Picea engelmannii. Next base: position 102,464 of record ML809912.1, read on the forward strand.
AACTCGTCGAGATCAGAGCGAGGATGGAGGAACTTGCACTACAGATGCAGCAGGATGTAAGATCACATTGGGTATATGAATGGCCCATGAGGACGAAGGTAAAATGGCTAGTCAAGGAATTGGTGGCCAAAAGACAGTGGAGGTTGTTGAAAATGTGGCTGAGGCATGCTGAAATCATCAGGGATGAACAGAAGGAAATGGTTCAGATATGTGAACCAGAAGCTGGGAGAAATCTCAGTGATGAGGATGAGGGAGAGAGATCACTGGATTATCTCATAAACTACCAAGAGGGCAGAACAGAAATTTCCAATTGCCAAGTGGGCAATGAGATGAGATTGTTGCGGGATCTCATAGACTGTTAGGAGGAAAACAAGGAAATTTCATATTGCCAAGAGGGAAATAAGATGAGATCACTGCAGGATCTCATAGACTTCCAAGAGGGCAGGATCGACAATTCAGATTGCCAATAGGGAAATGAGATGAGATCCGAGGATCTCATAGACTGCCAAGGGGGTAGCAGAGAAATCTCATATTTCCAAGAGAGAAAGGGAGAGAAGATGATATCAGAGTTGAGTTCATATCATCAAGGATAGCTAATAGAGAAGGAGGATCAGAGGAATATTCTGATGATTGGGGGAATTCGGATATTCTTGCCACATAGCCCGAATGAGGTCGGCATATGCGTTGCAGAAGCAACAACAGAAGGCCGACAACTAGTAGAGACTGTCATGGAGGAAGAAAGGGAGCAGACACTGATGTCTACCCCAGCAGAAGAAGGAAAGGAGCATTTGGAGGAATGGCTTGAAAACTTCAGCCAGGAAGCTGAAAAGGGGACAGTTGTAGCACTGAAGCTGACAGCAAAAGAAGAACATGGAGGTAAGATAATTACTACATGGGAGATGGAGCTGGAGATGTTGGAGGATTGGCTGAACAATCCAGAGCTAGCAAATGACTTCCATGAGCAGACAGCCATAGCGGAGGAGAATTCCGAGGAATCACTCAGAAAGTTCAGCCAGGGAGCTGAACAAGTGTTGAAGACTGCAGTACCGAGGTATGCAGCAGCAAATGAGGGAGAATACCAGCCCAAGGAGTAACTGGAAGAAGTTGGAAATATACCAGCTGAGAAAAAGAAAAGATGTCAAAAGAGGAAGCTGAGCAGAGACTCAGTGATGAAATTGTAGAATTGGAGTCTGTAGCAGAGTGGCCAGCTAGTGTCACGGGAGGGGAAGAAGATGGCATGGGAGATCATGATGATCTACCCACTGATGAGAAGACAGAATTGCAGTCGAGGAGACTGCATGAACAGAGCCAGCCAGAGCAGTAGTTGGACAAAGAGATTGAGTAGATTAGGAGGCTGATGTTGAAGTCAGCACAGGAAGTTTCCAGTGGAGAGAAGCTGAGCAGAAGGGAGACAGTAGTGGAAGCAGCAGCAGCAACAGAGCAGTGGAGTAGTTGGACAGCTCCAAAGATTTGTTTGGGATCTAGGTGGATTTCAACAACGATGTTGGGAATCTCATGAGCATGATCTCATGAATTTTTCACAGCAGAGGAGTATGATGTAGGAGCATCGCTCCAAAGCCCAGCTACATGCCATCTAGCTCAGCAACGCGCACATTCAATGGGACGAAGAGAGGCCCAGTCCTCTTGTTTCAAATTTTGAATTTGAAATTATTATTAATGTATGTAAGACTGTGGAGCCATAGATCCATGCCTTTGAGTAGGCGTTAGTTAGGAGTAGCCTTAAATGTTGTAAGGTTGAATCTAGCTTCGATCTGGACTAGACAGTCCATTCAATGTAAAGTTAATGTAATTGAATAGGGTTAGTAAGATGGAGGGAAGAGCTCGAAGAGCCCCCTCATGTAAAATATCCTTTGTATGTAGGATAAAAAGAAGAAGTAGCTGGAAAAGTCAAGTAGATTCGAGAGATAGGAGAGATCTGCGTGAGTTAGAGTGGAGGAGAGAAAGAGCGAGACTCTGTCAAAGTCTAAGCTCAAAAACACCTTGTAAAGGAGGCATTTCATATTAATATAGAGAGCAGATTTCCTGCATGAGTTTTTGTGTGTCTTTATGTGTTTATGAATGTCTTTGTGTGTTCATTATATGTTGTAGATGTATGTTGTAGGTGTTCGTTTGCAGGGACAGACAAAATTCATTGTCTGCTGGGTTCTTTGATTTCAGGTTTGGGGTTCTTTGAGGCTTCATGCCAAGAGGGTGTGACGGAACGTTGTGGGTTCTGAAAGCCAGTGCATATATGCACTCCTGAATTCTGTGGAATTTGGGCAAGGACGTGCTAGGAGGGCGTACCAGCTAAATTCATTGGCTCAAGGAGAAACCTCAAGGTTGTTGAACACCTTGGAGGTAGAAACTGTGTAGAGGAGAGCATGGAGGAGGAAACCATAACTACTGAAGGTTCTGAAGAGATCTAACAGGAGGGCATCGAGTGTGTGCAAGAGGTGCATGGAAGGAGAACTCTATTCTGAGTTCAGCAAGAAGACAAAATTTCTGAGAATTCTATGGAAGCTCTGCCAGGAGGGCATTGAGCGTGCGCATAGAGGGCACAGGAGAAGAACTCTGTTTCGAGTCCGTTGAGAAGGCAGAATCACTGAGGATTCTGGAAGCTCTGCCAGAAGGGAATTGGAAAAGTAATGAGAGCACAGAAGGAACTCTTTCTTTGAGTTCAGAGAAGAAGAAGTGTCATAGGAGGACCTTCACAAGGTTGTTGAACTCTCTGCAGGCTCAGCAAGGTGTGCTTGAGTAGGAAATTTCCAAAGAGAATTTCCATCCCTTTATGGAGAGAAAGGGACAAAGACCATTGGGGTCTGAGCAGTGGAAGATAAAAGAGGAGAAAGACCTGTGCAAGAAGTTCACCAGGCCAACACCTGAGTAAAGTGTTGACAGATAGAAAACTGTCTGAAGGCTCATCAAGCACAAGGAGTGTGCGCAGGAAGAACTTGTTTCAAGTTCTCAAGCTCAGGACAGATATCACCTTTGCGCACAGAGCAACAGCTGCAAGGAGTGTAGGAAGTCAGGGAAAACCTTTCAAGGTTTCACAAGTCCCGAAAGCTCAAGAGGGAAAGCATCCTTAGAATGCAAGAGGAAGCTGAGGATACAGGCTTTGCAGGAGAAGAGAAGGAAGCAAAAGCTGAGACCTTTGGAACTTGCAAAATATTCCAAAGAAAAGGGAGAAAACACATGCTCAGAGAGGAGCTACAGTTGTCATCGATTCAGGCACTGGAAAAAGATTTGGATCATTGGATTTTCACGTCTAGGCGCAGGCAGGAAAGCATAGCACAGGAGGAAGAGATTTGGGCCCTCAGATCTCGCACAAATAGTTGATAGCCATCGGATCTGTGAAGTGTTGCACGAGATTTAACTCTCGTATGCATAGAGGAGAAGACTCGTCAAAGTCTCGAAACGGTGAAAGCATCAGGATTGTCCATCTGTGGAGAACATGTGTCATGAGATCCTCGTATCTTGGGGATTCAGGCATCGAAGAGAGAAATGGAGAATTCTTTCAACTTCGCGACTTGCGAAGTCCCGAAGTGATCGGGGAGCTACAAGGAGTTTGGATACCTGGATTTCGAAGGACCAGAGATTAGTACAGCGGGGGTTGCGAGTTCCAAACACCGAGAACATCGGGACCGTCCAACAGGAGGACACGTGGCAGCGATTGTGGCATCGGGAGAATCCCGAACATGCCATTTTGGCATTCCGAGTACCGGGGAATACAAAGTTCAAGAATTTAAGGATTCTTGACCCACGAGATCCCGAAAGGATTTAAGTCGTTGGATGTGGGAGGATCACATCTATTGATTCCCCTTTGACTTGGTATTTTGGTATTTCAGGTACCGAGAAGTCCAAGGAGCAAGGTTCGGGCAACCTTGCATCGCGGGATCGCGAAACACGAAATCCCGAAGGCATTGAAGAGACATGGAGGAAGTCCGCAGTTCGGCATACCGGGATTCAGGATTTCAAAATTTTTGAAGGCAAGGAGTCTGTGCTCTTGGGTTAGAAAACCCCGAAGTCGTCGAAGCGCGACGTATTCTTGGAGTGGGACAGTAAAGGCGGGGATTTCGGGTTTCGGCATACCAGGGATCCCACAGATAGAGAACCGGGAAACTTCACATCGGAAGTCCCGAAGTCATGAAACGCGACGAGCCGGGGAAACACATCCTTTTGAGAGGAGAAAGCCAGGCCAGGGATTTCGGCATTTCGGGGACCAGCACTTTGGTTGTCCCGATGACTAGGAGTCGAGGCTCTTGGTGTTGAAAACCCCAAAGTAGGCTGCGGTCACGGGGAAGAGCGGTCACATGGACTGAGATATGGCCCAGGGGGCTAATCACCGTTGAGTTCCATTTGGGAATTTCGGCATTTTGGTGATCGGGTGATCGAGGAGGCAGAGACTCTCGACAGTAGGGCTCACGGAGCCCCGAAATCCAAAATTACTTTTTGGGAAAAGACCGAAGGTCATATTCAGCGACCGTGGGAAGGAGAAGTTCGCACCTGTTGCATGTTTATGCGGGTGGGGTTTTCAAGGAAGGACTTGTGGATCGAATGTTGAGGTTCCGATAGGGATCCGAAAGAGCCGTTCTAGCTCGGGGAAGCATTGGAACGATCCTGTGAGTGGATCTCAGCCCGAGGGCTACAGGTCTGTGTTAGGAAGAAGGGGGGATAGAGAGGGAGTGGGTGTGAGAGTCTAAGGCATGTCAAGGTAAGGTCTAGCTCTAGGTCTTTACATACCTTATGATGCCTAAATATTTCGATGTCTAGTTCTTACCATGTATAAGAGTGTGAGGGAGAGAGAGGGAGACAAATATTGAGAGTTAGAGAGGGAGAGTGAGAGTGAGATAAAGAGGGGGGTAGATGTAGGAAAGGGAGGACAAATATAAAGAAGGAAGAAAATGTTTTTTTATGAGTGCGCATGCGTTCTTGGAGCACGTGCACACTTGTTGGAATTCAAATATTTTGGGTCGGATTGACAAGTTGTATGTTGACTTGGTTGGCTCAAACTTAGTTTGGGGATGAAAAACCTAGTGGCTCTGTCTGCAAATTCATAAAAACCTCTATTTTTGTGAATACCCCTCTATATCTTTTCCTTTGAAGTTATTTTTATATAGGCTAAACAATTCAGTTGTTGATGAAATTATAGACATAGATCGAGTCAACTATGCATATTTCAAATATATATATATATATATATATATATATATATATATATATATATATATATATATATATATTATTTACTATTTTAATCTATTTTTGTCTTCACATGTATCAAAATCCTAGAATACATCTCTCTTATTTATCCTATAAATTTTTCTTGGCTTAACCATTTCTCAAATGAGTTATATGCAGCACAATATGAGACTAATACATACGATCTAAAAAAAACTAAAAATTATTTTGATCATTTTAAGACCCTTTTATCCTGCACGAACAAAATACATTGTAATTTCATACATATGTTGACTTCGATAATTTAAAAAATATATATATAATTAATATCAAAATTTTCCAAAAAATACACTACAAAAGAAAAATGGGTTGTCTACAAGAAAACAAGTTTTTGAAACAAAATCCCATCGTTAAGACACTCAACACTTGCATGAACGAAAACATATACCTTATATTTTGTTGGAAAAATAAGATACCACTTTTAGAAAAAAACAAATTTGACCTAGTTATGCACAATGTCTATGAATAAAAGTTGTATATTAGGAAAGCTAATTCAATTTCCTATATTTCATCTTCTTACACCATATTCAAACTCATTGTAAAAGTACCTTGAATAATCCCTCCAAGTTAACAGATTATTGTTTTTCTAGGTTTTCATTGCCACTAGCGCGTCATGAGAGACCATCATTAGTTTAAACTCACCCATTTGTTTTTAACTACGAAAGGAAACACTTTAAAAGGTAACATAATGGAAGTATTTTGGAATCTATGAAAAAAAATTAGTTGATAATAATTTTTTAATATTTTCCTAATATACTCTAATGCAAAAATCTAAGTGTCAAGTAGACTAGTAGAAGATATGGTTGAACCTTTGCTCTATAGATCCTAATAATGATATGACCTTCACAAATAAACTAGTCTCCTACTTTAATATCAGGGCTCAACTAAAGCATTTTTTTGGCATTCTGGAAACATTCTAGGGGGATGACCACCATTGGATGTTATATAGGTCATGAACATGAACCTATCAAAAAAAGTTTTAAATCCCTCATTCTTAGCATGCTTTGTTACTAAAGGTTTTCATTCAATTACTAGATGGAAATTTGATTCATGGTCAAGATTATTCAAACTTAGATGTTAAAAATTTCACTAACCTAAAAGCATTAAGTAATAACTTACACAAAATAGCATTGAAATATGAAGTATCTAAATGTTGAAAACTAGATGAGTTAGTTATGGATGGCATCGAAAATATAGTTAGCATAATTGTATTTTCCAATAGGTGCTTTTAAAGGTGGGAAAATATTCTCCATTCTTAGGATAGTTTCATTGACTATATTTTCATCATCATACACTAAGATTATGTTCATCATGGACATGAATTCTAGTAAGGTTCTAGGAAAAATAGAGGCTCAAAAGGGTAGAACAATTTTAGAAATTTAATTCTAGAAGGGAGGTATCGGATTAAAAGTTTTTTACTTTAGTATTGTTCATGGTTTTGGACTTAGAATCTAGGGTTTCATCATTTAGTAAAATAAAATTCTTATGCAGCCTTAACATTTGGGAAATTGTTGTAGGGGGCTGAGTGCACGAAATTGGTGGACGAAAAAGTGGTAATGAGGTGAGTCGGAACACACACTCACAGAAACATGTGCATGTTTGTAGGAACACGCACATGTTCCTGATGTGACAAGTTCAACAAACCCTGAACCTCCACTCAGCAAGCCATGTAGGAACATTCCCAAGAACATGTGCACATTCACAATAACATGTGCATGTTCTCAAGAACGCATGCACATTCCTTAGAAACATGTGTACAATAATATGTGTGCGTTCCAAAAAATATTTGAAATAAAAATAACACACACACTTTAGGAACGC
>ML809912.1:120598-132760 GCA_009831015.1 Picea engelmannii
TCAAACACAAAAAACCAGAGAATACAAAAATGTCACGACAAATCCTTTATCATAACATAACTGTAACAATCCACTTGAATCATTCAACTGTGAACTCTCTGGCATGAGATGAAAGATAGATGGAAAAAGGAGAATTGTTTGTTATAAACCAAGAAATCTCAAACACAGCTACATAACCAGGAATCCAAAATGGTCATGAAAACTTTACAGCCCGGGAGCTTAGCTCTACCATCGATAGATACAAAAATGGTGAAAACACCTACATATACTCAGAACTACAACAACAGCGAAATCGAGACACTGCATTGAAGGCTTTGCGTCTGCATGGCTTTCTGACAGTCAACCTTTGAAGGGTCGTGTAACTTAAGTCAGACGCAATCTAATTATTTGACAGTTCCAACGGAGAATCGACGTGCCTTCAATTCATGGCCGTGCTTTCCCATTATGGTGGAGGCGATATCTAACCACCACCAACTACTTCAATAAATGCTTCATCGGGATTGAGGATGGCCCGGCCAACTCGGCACCTTCGGGACGTGGAGAGCTTCCTACACTGCCACCTGGAATAACTGACTGGCTCAAAGGATATGCGTGGAGGCCAGCACGAAAGGTGGGGGGGGGTATGGGAATGGAGTGATGGGGCCAAAACTGCGAGGACGCGAAAGAAGTGGCAAGGTGTGAGAAGGGTTACAGGGGAGACACATGGAAAAATACGATAAGAAGAGGAGACAGGAGAGCAGATGTGATGGACACCTTTTAGTGGGAGGCTGACGTGGAGGGAAGGAGACACGGGGTCGGTGGTGAGTGGACGATGAGACAGGGAAAGGGCCATCTGGATGAAAGAGTGGAGGAGGGAGGATGACACATGGCGGTAGGGGAAGGCGGTTCTGGAGAATGACATGACGGGAGGAGGGCCCTCGCTGGCTAAACACAAGGCAACTGAGGAGGGCGAGACTGACCCAGCACCGTTGATCCGGGCGCGCTGATCTGGGCCGTCGGAAAGCTGCATCTACGATTCTGGACCCCCCCACTCCACTTAAAGGTAGAAAGGCAAGGGGGGTCCGGAATGGTCTTCATCGTCGTTGATCCAGGCGCGTTGATCTGGACCGTCGAAGAGGTGCGCCCCAGATTCTGGACCCCCCCCCACCCTTGCTTAAAGGTAGAAGGGCGGGGGGGGTCCTAAATTCGTTGTGCGCCGTTGATCAGGATGCGCAAATTCCAGCCATCCAAACTTGACTTTCATTTAACACAGACGTATTCGCACCCAAAACTTAGGACAAGTGGGTTTTTAACCCCTTCTTTTGCATTCTAGCCCCCCTTACCAGAAATATCGCTAACATTTGGCTCCATGGGGGATAGAGTCGTCCCTATGATGCTCTAAGAACTCTTTTGCAGACTTAGTGCCTTTGCTGTTGGGCTATGGAGTCATTTATTAGTCCGAAAAACAAAAACAAAAACAATATTTACAAAACAAAACAAAAGGAGCTGACTGTGGCTCACAGAAAACATTTTTTCAAGAAATGCCCATTGACTGGGCCACTAAAAACTTCATTGCCTTCCAGATACTGCAACCTATAAGTGTTGTTTGAGAACACTTCAAGGATCTTGAAAGGCCCGAACCAGAGGGCATCAAATTTATTGTGTTTTCCCTTTTCCTGTCTGGGTGCATCCCATTTGAGCACTAGATCACCTTGCTCAAATTCCTTCTTTTTTCTTTTTATGTCAAAGGCCTGCTTAATCTTCTGCTGATGATTGTAGGCTCTGTCTAGGACCTGTTCTCTGATCTACTGTACCTCCACCATTTGATGAATCCTTCTGAGTACATGGTTAGGTTCTCCTTCAAGATCCTGGAGGAGATTTGCCACAGGTAAGGCGAGCTGAGTGGGGAACACGGCCTCTATTCCATAAACCAGTTGGAAAGGTGAGAGGCCTAGGGATTTCTTGGTTGTCACCTGATCAGCCCAAAGGGAAAGTTTGAGCTTTGAGTCCCAGGCCCTTTTATTGTCCTCCAGCAACTTCTTGATAAGCTTGATTAGGCTTTTATTGGAGGACTATGCCAGTCCATTTCCCTGAGGATAGTAGGGAGTGGACTGAATCATTGAAATTCCAAATTGTTCACAAAACTTGACCAGAGGCTCGGACCGGAAGGGGGAAGCATTGTCAGTGACAATTTTGCTAGGGCAGCCAAATCTAGCTATGATGTCTTCCAGGAAGCTGATGATTACTTTTTGAGAAGTGCTTCTGGTAGGGACAGCTTCTATCCACTTAGTGAAGTAGTCGGTTGCTGTCAGAATCCATAGGTGTTGGCCACTCGAAGGGGGATGAATTTCCCCGATGAAGTCCAATCCCCACTGCTGAAAGGGTGCTGAGACCACCACAGGTTTCAAAGGCAGGGATTTGATTTGTTGCTTCCCCGAGAATTTCTGGCATTTGATGCAAGCTCTAATTTCCCTGCAGACATCAGGAAATAAGGTGGGCCAGTAATATCCAGCTCGGAGGATCTTGTGAGATGTGGTCTTCCAAAAATGATGACCTCCACAAAGACCGCTATGGAAGTCGAATATAACCTTCTGGGCCTGTTGTGGGTCCAGACACCTCAGTAATATCCCCTGGGGGTCTTTCCAATACAAGGCTTGGTCAATGAGGCAATACCTGACTGCTTTAAGCTTTAAGGCTATGGCTTTACTTTTCCCCAATCCATCAGGAGGCTTTAACTCTTGCAAAAAATACAAGATATCTTTGTACCAGGAGCATGCTGCTAGTGGTACAATGCTTTGAGAACCCCTGTTGGATGAATCAGCTTGGTCATTGATGAAATTGATTCCCAAGGCCCTGCAATTTGATTCAGCCAGCAACCTGGCTAAACCTTGCCCCTTTATCAGCTTGGTGGGCTTAATCTCTAGATCAAATTCTAGGATCTTGGCGATCTATTTACCTCTCCTCCCGTCTATGTTAGGCTGTATAAGAATGTCCTTCACAGAGGTTGAAGGGACATATGCAATGATCTTTGAATGCAATACATAGACTCTGAAAGCTTTGAGAGCTTTCACCAGGGCATAATATTGCTTCTCCGTGATCTTGTATCGGAGTTTTACGTCTCTCAGTGCCTTACTAAAGAAGGCAATAGGCTGTTCTTGCCCCTGATCATTTTTCTGTAGTAAGACTGTTGATACTGTATCACAGGAAGCAAAAGAAAATATCAGAAATTCTTTGGAATAATCGGGACTGATTAGCACAGGTGCTTCAGTCAACGCCTTCTTTATTCAGACAAAAGATTCTCTGGGTTTAGAGGTCCATTTAACTTCATTCCCCTTCCTGAGCATGGCTGTGATGTGTTTCACCAACTCAGCAAAATTTGAGACAAACCTCCTCAGAAAATTGATTCTTCCCAAGAATGCCTGAACCTCTTTCTTGGATCTGGGAAGGGGCAGGGCCTGAATTGCTTCTACCCTGTCAGGGTCAATTTTCACTCCCTCTGCTGATACTATATGGCCTAACAGCTTCCCTTCTTGTATAGCAAACATTGATTTTTTGGGGTTCAGGGAAAGGCCAAACCTGCGACACTTCTGGAAAACCTTCTTCAAGTGGTAGCGGTGCTCTTTATCAGTCTTGGAAAAGACTGTTATGTCATCTAAGTAAATCACCACGAACTTATCTTTTTCCTCGATGAAGGCTATGTCCATGGCTCGCTGAAACGTTGCTCCCGCATTCATCAGTCCGAAAGGCATCTTGGCATACATGAATGTGCCCCAGGGAGTGGTGAAGGTTGTTTTTTCCCTGTCCTCTGGCATGACTGATATCTGATTGTAGCCCGAGAAACCATCAATCATGGATATTCTTGAAGCACTAGTGACCTTCTGCAATATGTGCTCCATGTTGGGCAAGGGATAATTATCCTTTCTTGAGCTCCTGTTCAGGTTCCGGAAATCAACACAGAGTCTGATTTCACCACTCTTTTTTCTCACTGGGACTAGATTGGCCACCCAGTCAGAGTATCTTAAGGGGACAATGATCTGGGCATCCAGCAGCTTCTTCACTTCCTTCTCCATGATAGGTAGTAGCACGGGATTTATCTGTCTCATCTTCTGCTTGAATGGCTTAGCCTCTTCTTTTAGTGGGATCTTGTGCTCAATGACTGATGTGTCATATGTCTTGAGGTCTTCGTAGGTCCAAGAAAACACATCAGAAAACTCCCTCAGCAACTCAATATATCCGGCCCTCTACTCCTTGGTCAAACTCCTTGACAATTTGACAAACTTGGGCTCCTCAGGTGTGCCTATGTTGCATTTATCTGTCTCAGCATCATCACCTGAAACTCTACCCTTCACTGCCACATCGTTCCTGTCAAACAACCTTTCTAATGGGATTATTCCTTTCGGAATGTGGTTGCTTGGTAGCTGAATGATCTGGTTATCAGCAATTTTATTCAAAAACTCCCCAGGGTAACGGTCAGGCTTTCCTTCAATGTCGGGATCCTCATTTATGTGCAATGCAGAAAAGTTATCAACGGATTGAAGAAACTTTTTGATCTCTTGATCATCCTCAAATACCTTCCAATGCTTGACATTTTCTGGTACAGAGGGCCTATACTTTATTTCAACATCAGACCCGACAGAGGGCAGCACAGGAACTTCGAGCACACTAGCTGTGAAAGCTAAGAAGTCGGCTGGAATATTTTCTCCCCCTGGAATGTAGGAAATGTTAAAAGCCAGGAAGAAATTATCAACTAGGTCCCATACCTCATTCCTGTAATTCTTGAGCCGAGGATTCTTAGCTTGATAAACGTTTTTGACCTGTTGGACAATCAGTTCTGCGTCTCCGAACACAGCCATCTCCCTCATTCCCATTTCCTGTGCAGCTCTTAATCCCAGAACCAGAGCTTCATACTCTGCCACATTGTTAGTGACTTCAAATTACAGCTTGTATGATAGGGATATGGTCTCTTGAGAAGGAGATATGAATACTACCCCGGCACCTGCACCTATACTGGAAGAAGCTCCATCAAAGAACATCTTCCAAATAGAGGTGGTTGGAGGAGGCATCTCCTGATTTAGAATGGACTTCTTTCTGATCTGCAAAGGGGGCTCAGGAGTCTCAGTGAGCTGTAGTAAATTGGAGCCTAAATCAGTTTCCAAGGCATAGATGGGATGATTAGTGGGGTTTTCTTCATCACTGACAATGTAGGCTAGTTGAGCTTCTCTGTATAATCGCCTATGTTCCCCTCCAAACACTGGAATGGTGGCATACATGAGATCCATCTGTAATGTCCCTCCAAGTCTCTTAATCCATGACCTTGAAAATAGCATGCCAAACTTGGGGAGAACGTCAGCTACCACGATATCCATTACCATACTCTTCATGGGTAGCTGAAACAATGAAACTACCATCTCCTTGATGACTCCCAAACATTGCACCCTCCTGGAGTCAAAGGAATAGAGGTCATGATAGGCTCTGGTGACTTCTAATCCTATATCTTCCATGACGACTTTGGGCATGAGGTTGTGGGAGGCCCCTGAATCCATTAAGCAATTGTGCAACACTTTGTCATGTATGTTCAGGGAGGTGTAGAAGGGAGGGGACGAGTCATCTCTGTCTTCTACCATGGGACCTAGGACAACTGCAGGCCTTTCATCTTGGAGGTTTATGAAGTCTGTGGAGGGGCCTGAGGTTTCATATTTCAACAGGTTAGAGAAACGCCTTTTGAATTCATCATGTTTGATAAGCTCGGTGAGGGGCACAGGAATTCTGATCTTTTGAATCTCATGCTCGAAATTAAAAGAAGATGAAGGCTTTGGAATTTCTCTAATTTTAGGAACATGATTTTGGACAATGGGAGAGAGAGGTTGGGCCTTCTTACCTCGGTGACTATCTATTACTTCATTAGAAGGCTTCTCTGTTCTAGCGGACTACTCTGGAACATCAGGTACTGCTGCCCTTTTGTCGGATCTCAGGTTATATCTGCCTCGACCACCACTGGCTTTGTCTCCTTTGCTCAACTCATTCAGCTGACCATCCATGAGAGACTCTTCGTAAGCTGACTGGGTCAGATGAGGGAAAGGAGGAGTGACTTCTACAGAGTGGATTTTAGGTTCAGGCTCGTCTGCTTCCCCTTCTTCATCAGCCACAAAATTGTTCTGAAAGGGAGCCTGAATTCTTTGGTCTTCTTCGTCTCTTCCTCTTTCTCTGTGCATAGTCGGGGGAGCAATATCATTTGGCCTTATGAAACCCCATTTATTTTCGGTGTTCTGAGGGCCCTTATACATCTGCTTCCTTTCCACCCTCAATCTCTCCACCTCTTCTTTAATGAAGTTCATTACTTGGGTCAGCTCATTTACTTGAGGGTGGGGCAATGATGGGCTGGAAGTTGAGGCTTCCGACTTTTCCTTTCTTCTATCTGTGTCGGCCTGGTTTCTCAGCCTGTCAGCTGCCAATATGTTGGATTCCACTTCTATAGCTGCATCTTGCATCTGAGATAAAGAGGTGGCTCTTCTTTCTCTTAATATGAGACAGAAATCAGGGTCAAATGCACAAGCATATGAAATTTGAGCAGAGGCTTCTGAAGGCTTTATCTCTGCAGGAATCTTGTTATACATCTTATTGAATATTTTGGAGAAGTCAGAGACAGACTCTCCTTCCATTTTCTTCAGGGACCCAAACTCAGTCATGTAATATATGTAATCTTTCCTATCTCCCCACTGCCTCAGAAAAACAGTATCTAGGGATTCAATACCAGTAATAGATCCAGGGGCCAGTCCCCTAAACCATTTTCTAACCTCACCATCCAATCTCTGAACAAAGACTCTCATCCAGACGTCTTCACTCTCAATGTTTAGGTTGTCTGCATAACTGTAAAAAGCATCCAAATTCTCCTCAGCAGTCATGTCTCCCTCCCCACTGAACTTGGGCATGTACTTCAAGTAATCTCCAGCAGGGAGAGGATTCATAGGATGTGGTAGGATTAAAGGAGCATATCTAGCAGCAACTATGGCGTCCATTCTATTCAGAGGGGGATTAGCGCCAGCCATAGGAATAGTAGGTAGAGGAGAACTCGGAGGAGAAGGAGTATGGACAGGAGATGTCGGAAAAGAGGTTCTTGGAGGAGACAATGGAGGAAACAGAGAGAGGGCCAAGGGACCTGAGTGTGCAGATGCTTCTCTCTGCGCAGTAGTAGCAACAAAAGGAGGGGTGGTGAAATCTTCAGAAGCTTGAGGTCTGTGATGAGGCACAGCTTCCAAGGAAGGGGGATAGACAAGGATCTCTCCCTCTGATACAAGACCAGGAGGAGAGAACTCAGCAGAAACAATTCTGAAATTCAGAAAACGGGAAACCTCAGAGGAAGGACGACTAGGAAGCTAAGAATAAGACAATGGAGTTCTCACAGAAGGGGAAGGCGCATTACCTATTTCGACGATGGAAACTTCTTTCGCAGAGCTCTTTCCCTTTCTGCACACCGCTTCCGAGTCAGCTTCTGGTGTAGCTAAAGGTAGGTGTGGATTAGACCTTGTGTGTCTGCCTCTCGAAGCCACAATTGATAGAACAGGTTCTCCCCATCGGAGTCGTCACAGTGGAGTCACCAGGTGCACAGTGGAAATATTCAAGTTATGATATCTGATGCACCTTTAGAATCAGTTGATCTTTGTCGTTCAAATCTGGGGAAAATATTCAACATCGTCCCCGGCAACGGCGCCAGAAATGTTGGAGCTGGAAGTCACTCCTGGATTGCTAGCAGGAGCAGAGCCTGACGCCCATCAGTTTAATGTCATGATTTGTTTAAAAGGGGTGATCAAATGGAAGGAAAATCAGAACAATATCATCTCAACTCAGAAGCTGGGCCAGGCATGCATGAATGAATGAGGTCTTGATAAACTTCAAATAGTGAGTCGCAGTAAAAGGGTGAGTAGGTGGAAGACTTGCATAAGAAGAGTGAGGAAATCTATCACAAACATCAAGTTCGTAACAGACTGGAGGAGAAATCATTCGAACACAAAGTCTCTTTATATTCAAACACAAAAAACCAGAGAATACAAAAATGTCACGACAAATCCTTTATCATAACATAACTGTAACAATCCACGTGAATCATTCAACTGTGAACTCTCCGGCATGAGATGAAAGATAGATGGAAAAAGGAGAACTGTTTGTTATAAACCAAGAAATCTCAAACACAGCTACATAACCAGGAATCCAGAATGGTCATGAAAACTTTACAGCCCGAGAGCTTAGCTCTACCATCGATAGATACAAAAATGGCGAAAATGCCTACATATACTTAGAACTACAACAACAACGAAATTGAGACACTGCATTGAAGGCTTTGCATCTGCATGGCTTTCTGACAGTCAACCTCTAAAGGGTCGTGCAACTTAAGTCAGACGCAATCTAATTCTTTGACAGTTCCAACGACGAATCGACGTGCCTTCAATTCATGGCCATGCTTTCCCATTATGGCGGAGGCGATATCTAACCACCACCAACCGCTTCAATAATTGCTTCATCGGGATTGAGGATGGCCCGGCCAACTCAGCACCTTCGGGACATGGAGAGCTTCCTGCGCTGCCACCTGGAATAACTGACTGGCTCAAAGGATATGCGTGGAGGCCAGCACGGAAGGTGGGGGGGGTACGGGAATGGAGTGATGGGGTCGAAACTACGAGGACGCGAAAGAAGTGGCGAGGTGTGAGAAGGGTTACAGGGGAGACACATGGAAAAAGATGATAATTGGAGGAGATAGGAGAGCAGATGTGATGGACACCTTTTAGTGGGAGGCTGACGTGGAGGGAAGGAGACACGGGGTCGGTGGTGAGTGGACGATGAGACAGGGAAAGGGCCATCTGGATGAAAGAGTGGAGGAGGGCGGATGACACATGGCGGCAGGGGAAGGCGGTTCTGGAGAATGACATGACGGGAGGAGGGCCCTCGCTGGCTAAACACAAGGAAACTAAGGAGGGCGAGACTGACCCAGTGCTGTTGATCCGGGCGCGCTGATCTGGGCCATCGAAAAGCTGTGTCTACGATTCCGGACCCCCCCCCTCCGCTTAAAGGTAGAAAGACAAGGGGAGTTCGGAATGGTCTTCATCGCCATTGATCCAGGCGCGCTAATCTGGACCGTCGAAGAGGTGCGCCCCGGATTCCGGACCCCCCCCCCGCTTAAAGGTAGAAGGGCGGGGGGGGTCCGGAATTCGCTGTGCGTCGTTGATCGGGACACGCAAATTCTAGCCGTCCAAACTTGACTTTCATTTAACACGGACGTATTCGCGCCCAAAACTTAGGACAAGTGGGTTTTTAACCCTTTCTTTTGCGTTCTAGCCCCCCTTACAAGAAATATCGCTAACAGACGTGTGTCACGAGATCCTCGTATCTCGGGGATTCTGGCATCGAAGAGTGAAATGGAGAAGTCTTTCGACTTCACGACTTGCGAAGTCCCAAAGTGATCGAGGAGCTCCTGGGAGTTCGAAGGACAAGAGATCAGTACAGCTGGGGTCACGAGTCTCAAAACATCGAGAACATTAGGACTGTCCGACAGGAGGACACGTGGCAGAGATTGTGGCATCGAGAGAATCCCAAAAATGCCATTTCGGCATTCTGGGTACCAGGGAATACAAAGGGAAAGAATTTGAGATTCTTGACCCGTGAGATCCTGAAAGGATTTGAGTCGTTGGATGCGGGAGGATCACATCCATTGATTCCCCTTTGACTTGGTATTTTGGTATTTCGGGTACTGGGAAGTCCAAGGAGCAAGGGTCAGGCAACCTTGCATCATGGGATTGAGAAATACGAAATCCCGAAGGCGTTGAAGAGACATGGAGGAAGTCGGCATTTCAGCATACCGGGATTCAGGATTTCGAAATTTCTGAAGGCAAGGAGTCTGTGCTCTTGGGTTAGAAAACTCTGAAGTTGCGAAAGCATGACGTATCCTTGGAGAGGGATAGTAAATGTGGGGATTTTGGGTTTCGGCATACCGGGGATCCCACAGACAGAGAACCAGGAAAATTTGCATCGAAAGTCTCGAAGTCGCGAAACGCGACGAGTTGGGGAAACACATCATTTTGAGAGGAGAAATCTGGGCCAGGGATTTTGACATTTCGAGGATCGACACTTCGGCCGTCCCAATGACTAGGAGCCGGGGCTCTTGGTGTTAAAAACCCCAAAGTAGGCTGCGGTCATGGGGAAGAGCAGTCACATGGATCGAGATATGGCCCAGGGGGCTAATCACCGTTGAGTGCCATTTGGGAATTTCGGCATTTCGGTGATCGAGTGATCGAGCAGGTAGAGACTCTCGACAGTAGGGCTCATGGAGTCCTGAAATCCAAAATTACTTTTCGGGAAAAGACCGAAGGTCATGTTCGACAACCGTGGGAAGGAGAAGCTTGCACCTGTTGCATGTTTATGTAGGTGGGGTTTTCAAGGAAGGACCTGTGGATCGAATGTTGAGGTTTCGATAGGGATATGAAAGAGTCGTTCCGGCTCAGGGAAGCATTGGAACGATCCTATGAGTGGATCTTGGCCCAAGGGTTGCATGTCTATGTCAAGTGGTATCATAGCTTGACTATGTTTGTATATTGCAGACAAAGGAAGCGAGAGGAGAAATAGTACTCTGATACACATCAGTTTGGTATAAGAGGCAACTTGCAGAGACAGACAGAAGGAGATAGAGTATTGGAACTCTGTGGAGATTGTTGCAGGTGTGCGGTAGTCAAATAGACAGTCAAGAGGACTGTAGGATAGGTTGGTAGCTCTCAATTGCAGAGTTACAGTAGTGAGTTTTCCAGAAGGGAAGACAAGAGTAGGGAGATGGATACTGAAGGCCATGCACGCGATGGAAAGAAGATCCATCAGCAACAGAGCAAGGATGTGATGGACAAGGAACTCGTCGAGATCAGAGCGAGGATGGAGGAACTTGCACTACAGATGCAGCAGGATGCAAGATCACATTGGGTATATGAATGGCCCATGAGGACGAAGGTAAAATGGCTAGTCAAGGAATTGGTGGCCAAAAGACAGTGGAGGTTGTTGAAAATGTGGCTGAGGCATGCTGAAATCATCAGGGATGAACAGAAGGAAATGGTTCAGATATGTGAACCAGAAGCTGGGAGAAATCTCAGTGATGAGGATGAGGGAGAGAGATCACTGGATGATCTCATAAACTGCCAAGAGGGCAGAACAGAAATTTACAATTGCCAAGTGGGCAATGAGATGAGATCGTTGCGGGATCTCATAGACTGTTAGGAGGAAAACAGGGAAATTTCATATTGCCAAGAGGGAAATAAGATGATATCACTGCAGGATCTCATAGACTTCCAAGAGGGCAGGATCGACAATTCAGATTGCCAAGAGGGAAATGAGATGAGATCCAAGGATCTCATAGACTGCCAAGGGGGTAGCAGAGAAATATCATATTGCCAAGAGGGAAAGGGAGAGAAGATGATCTCAGAGCTGAGTTCATATCATCAAGGACAGCTAATAGAGAAGGAGGATCAGAGGAATATTCTGATGATTGGGGGAATTCGGATATTCTTGCCACATAGCCCGAATGAGGTTGGCATATGCGTTGCAGAAGCAACAACAGAAGGCCGACAACTAGTAGAGACTGTCATGGAGAAAGAAAGGGAGCAGACATTGATGTCTACCCCAGCAGAAGAAGGAAAGGAGCATTTGGAAGAATGGCTTGAAAACTTCAGCCAGGAAGCTGAAAAGGGGACAGTTGTAGCACTGAAGCTGACAACAAAAGAAGAACATGGAGGTAATATAATTACTACATGGGAGATGGAGCTGGAGATGTTGGAGGATTGGCTGAACAATCCAGAGCTAGCAAATGACTTCCATGAGCAGACAGCCATAGAGGAGGAGAATTCCGAGGAATCACTCAGAAAGTTCAGCCAGGGAGCTGAACAAGTGTTGAAGACTGCAGTACCGAGGTATGCAGCAGCAAATGAGGGAGAATACCAGCCCAAGGAGCAACTGGAAGAAGTTGGAAATATACCAGCTGAGAAAAAGCAAAGCTGTCAAAAGAGGAAGCTGAGCAGAGACTCAGTGATGAAATTGTAGAATTGGAGTCTGTAGCAGAGTGGCCAGCTAGTGTCACAGGAGGGGAAGAAGATGGCATGGGAGATCATGATGATCTACCCACTGATGAGAAGACAGAATTGCAGTCGAGGAGACTGC